>PVKP010029172.1:0-29286 GCA_004027715.1 Plecturocebus donacophilus
GCATAGCATTTCACAGGTTTAAATAAAATATTGGTTGGCTGCTTATTTGTTATTTTCATCCCCTATTCCTTCCTGTCTCCATTGTTAAACACAATTATTGGCATAAAAGAGGTTTTTAATCCCCATTTTTAGACTGTATTCTAGCCTGGGCAATAAAACAAGAATCCTATTCTCTCTCCCTCTTTCTCTTCCTCTTTCTTTCTCTCTTTCATTCTTTTTTTTCTTTCTTTTGCTGTTTCTTTCTCCTTTTCTCTTTTTCTAAAATCTCTTCCTCTTTCTTTCTCTTTCATTCTTTTTTCTTTCTTTTCCTGTTTCTTTCTTTCTCCTTTTCTTTTTCTAAAATCTCTTCTCTTTTTTTTTCTTTCTTTTGCTGTTTCTTTCTTTCTCCTTTTCTCTCTTTTTCTAAAATCTCCTCCCCTTTCTTTCTTTCATTCTTTAAAAAAAAGAAAAAAAATAACAGTGAAAGAATAAAGGGTTAAATTCATGAGAAAAAGGAGACACTTAGCCTAAAAAGGGTGAACAAAAGATTTCAACAAAATACTTCAGGATGAGAAGGATATAAGGAACTATAAACTATCAGAACTATAAAGTGAAAGTATCTTGAAGATGCAAATGACAAGAAGTGACAAAGTGATTTGGCCAAATATCACTGGAAAGGCTCAAGAATTGGAGAATCCAGGCACTCAAATGGTAGGGATAAACAAGTACAAGGCAAGGATGTTCCCTTGCATTACTGCTTTTCAACATTGTACTAGAAGTCCGACCTAATGCAATAACAAGGAAATAAAAGCTATACAGATTAGAAAGAATAAAATGAAACAAGAACTGTCTTTGTTCACAGAGGATGTGATCATCTATGCAGAAAATCTGAAAAAAAAAATCAACAACAAAAAAACTCTGCTGGAACTAGTAAGTCAAAGGCTGACAAAGTTTGCAGAGCAATAGGAACTCTCACTCGTTGGTGGGACTGCAAAAATGGTACAGCCACTTTGGAAGACAGTTTGGCAATTTCTTACACAATTAGACACACCATTACCATATCATTCAGCAATCATGCTTGGTATTGACCCCAATGAGTTGAAAACATATGTCCATACAAAAACCTGCACATGGATATTTATAGCAGCTTTATTCCTAATTGCCAACACTTGGAAGATGCCCTTTACTAGGTGAATGGATAAATAAACTGTGGTACATCCAGACACTGAAATATTCATCAGGGCTAAAAATAGATGTGCTATCAAGTCATAAAGAGACATGGAGGAACCTTAAATGCATGCTGCTAAGTGAAAGAAGCCCATTGGAAAAGGCCACCTACCATATGATTCCAAACTGGAAAAGGCAAAATTATGACTAGTAAAGATATCAGTGGTTGCCAGAGGTTATGGAAGAGAAGGAATAAATAGGAAGAAAGAGGAGTTTTAGGGCAGTGAAAGTATTCTATATGATACTATAATGGGTCTGAGTCATTATACATATGTCAAAACCCACAGAATGTACAACACGAGGAGTGGCCCTCATGTAAATTACAGACTTTGGGTAATAATAATGTGTATAATAATAATAATAATAATAATGGAGGTTCATTGATTGTAACAAATATACCACTGTGGTGCTCAATGTTGATAGTGGGGAAAACTCTGTGTGTGGTGGGGCAGTGGGTATCCATACACTTTGTACTTTTTCTTTCTTTCTTATTATTCTTTTAAGATGGAGTCTCGCTCTGTTGCCCAGTCTGGAGTGCAACGGCACGATCTCGGCTCACTGCAACCTCCCCCTCCCAGGTTCAAGCAATTCCCCTGCCTCAGCCTTCTGAGTAGCTGGGTTAAAGCACGTGCCACCACGCCCAGCTAATGTTTTTTTTTTTTTTTGTATTTTAGTAGAGATGGTGGTTTCACCGTGTTGGCCAGGATGGTCTCGATCTCCTGACCTTGTGATCTGGCTGCCTCGGCCTCCTAAAGTGCTGGGATTACGGCGTGAGCCACCATGCCCAGCCACTTTATACTTTTTCTTGAGTTCTATACAAAGCTCAGTTTTGTTGTGTACCTAAAATCAACCTAAAAGAGGAAGTTTATTAATTTAAAAAACAAGATGCAGTAGTCTGCACCTGTATTCCCAGCTACTTGGAAGGCTTGCTAAAGCCCAGGAGTTTAAGACTAGTCTGGGAAACAGCAAGTCCTGATCACAAAAATAACGGGGAGTGGGTAGGATAACAGTAGGACTAAAAAGAAGAGGAGTAAAGTCTGAATAAAGAGCAGTTACATGCCAAGGCAGATATCATGGATCTGATTAAGTAACATGTATTCTAATTTCCCACTATGCTTTTCCAATCTGTAAAGGCTGAGGCAGTTAAAACTACATTTCCTAGACATAACTGCATGTAGAGTTCCCATGTGATTTAGATTTGTTATACACTATAATATGAGATCGCCAATCCCTTTATGTTATTTAGCTTCATGCATGCTGGCATGTACCTCCACATAGGAGATAAAAAGATTAAAAGGCACAACAGATGCTGGCATTTGGGGCCCCCCACAAAACTTACTAGGTTTAGGCCGGGCATGGTGGCTCATTCTTGTAATCCCAGCACTTTGGGAGGCGAAGGTAGGTGGATCACCTGAGGTCAGGAATTCAAGACCAGCCTGGCCAACATGGTGAAATCCTGTCTCTACTAAAAATACAAAAATTAGCTGAGTGTGGTGGTATATGCCTGTAATCCCAGCTACAGAGGAGGCTGAGGCAGGAAAATTGCTTGAACCTGGGATGCAGAGGTTGCAGTGAGCCAAGATCGTGCCATTGCACTCCAGTCTGGGCAACAGAGCGAAATTCAAGTCTCCAAATAAACAAAAAACCAAAAAAAAACCTTCTAGGTTCTGATCCAACCATTCTACAGTATAGTCCACTAGGTTAAAAAACAAAAAATTTCTTCTATCCTTTTTAAAATTTAGAATTGTAGAAGATCTTTAGAATTTCCCTTTTATCCCTTCATGCATCAAAATGAAGTAAACTAATAAGAATGATGGATTCCTTATTTAAACAAACAATTTTGAGGGCGTCATTTAAATTAAAAATACATAGGAAGCAGAAAAATAAGGCAAGTAGTAACTCTAGGAGTGACAAAAAGTTACATAAGTATATGTACTGAAGAGTCATTTCTTGGCTCAGTAGTAAACAGTATGTCAACAATCATAAAGTAAGTGGTGACACTGAATTAGCTAAGAATTGTGATGTATCTATATTCCAAAAAAAAAAAAAAAAGGAAACGAGAAGTGATTGTGGTATCACTACTAAACTTCACCTTCTATTTATATCAAGTTGATAAAAATTGACAAATTACCAAACAGCAGCATATTTAGGGAAGTCCAGGTTCTACCCTGTCCCTGAAACACTGATTCCTGCTTTGCTCTCTAGATAACTATTTTTATTAGTTCTTGGATTATTCTTTCATCATTAAAAAAAAACATACAAACATATATATACATCATATGTTTCCTTATATATAATACATATACACACATATATCATATATACAGTTGGCCCTTGAACAATATGGGCATGGGGTGCCAATCCTCCATATAATTGCAAATCTGTCTCTAACTTTTCAGTCTCCCAAAACTTAACTAGTAATAGCCTACTGTTGACCAGAGTCTTATTGATAAGACAGTTGATTAACATATATTTTGTGTATATATTATATATTGCATTTTTACAATAAAATAACCTAGAGAAAATAAAATGTTATTACGAAAATCATAAGGAAAATACATTTATTATTCATTAAAGGGAAGTGGATCATCCTAAACATCTTCATCCTCATCAACCTCACATTGTGTAGGCTGAGGGGGAGGTTGGTTTTGCTGTCTTGGGGTGGCAGAGACACAAGAAAATCAACATATAAGTGGACCCATGTAGTTTAAACCCATGTTGTCCGAGGGCCAATTGTATTTTTAATATAAATTTTATACACACACACACATGCACACACACACTTCTCTGTCTCTCTTCCCACCCATTTGCACATAAAAGATAACATATTTAAACACTGTTCTGTACACTGATTTTTTTTTCACTTACATGTACTGAATGGATCCATGACTTCTCTGACTGTAAGAGTTTTGACATTAAAATCATGTATATATTTTACATATGAAAAAATAAAAATTATATCCAAAAAGATAAAATGCCAAAGCAATCCCTAAAAATAGAAAAAAAATTAAATAAGTAAACCTACTTATCAAATGAGGACCATAATCACATAGAAAATTACTTCGAGTGACCTTAAACATAGTAGTGTGACTATATATCCCTATTAGAATATATTCTGAGGAAGAAAACCCCAAAGAAATTTTAAACTACATTTAGTTGTCTTTTTATTAGTAGTAATATTAGTATTACTGTTAATTTGAAACTAATATATAAAGAAAGAAGATAGATCACTCAGTTTTACTCCCTAAGGGTCACATGGAAATGTCTGGAAGGTCTACAGACATTTTTGGTTTTTACAACTGGGAAGATGAGGGGGAGAAAAAGGAGTGGTGGTGCTGCTATTACCCAGTGAACAGAAGCAGGGGATTCTGCTAAATGTCCCACAACACACAAAGCAGTCCTCCAGAGCAAATAATTATCTGGCTCAAAATGTCAATAGTGCCAACGGTGAGAAATAGATATGAATTATGGAAATAATTAATGTAAGAAGGAGCTAAGATTTTCAGTATAAAAGGTAAAAAGACCCTGGACTTTTTCATTTTAATTGGATATATCAACATAAATTCATATATTTTTTTCCTTTTAAAAGGTGCATTTTTTTCCTAGCTCTGTCCACTTAAAAGCTATGGAAGCAATAACTCAGTACTGAAGAGCAACTATAAACCCAGATTGCAGTCTCCAATATAATTTGCTGCTAACACAGGGAAAAGTTTTTAAAGAAATGGCTATTTCCATGTCTAGAGTGGGAAATTTACAGGATTAGCCAAAGATCCCTCTTGCTAAAGATTAGACAATATATTAATATATCGGCCTGGCGCGGTGGCTCAAGCCTGTAATCCCTGCACTTTGTGATGCCAAAGTGGGCTGATCACTTGAGGCCAGGAGTTCAAGATCAGCCTGGCCAGCATGGCAAAACCCAATCTCTATTTAAAAACACAAAAATTACAGGTGGTGGTGCACACCTGTAATCCCAGCTACTTCGGAGGCTGAGGCATAAGATTTGCTTGAACCCAGGAGGTGGAGGTTGCAGTGAGCCTAGGTGACACCACTGCTCTCCAGCCTGGGTGACAGAACAAGACTCTGTCTCCAATATAATAATAATATATGAAAAATATTATTTATATGCATATAATATATTCTGATGCTCAAATTATATAAATTTATAATGGTTTAACTGGTCAAATTTTGGAAACCTCGAGAGCACCAATCGTTATTCTAAAAGCTTTTAAAGAGAAAGAGTACTTGTTTTTCCTGGCCTGAGAAACTGTATTTCAGTGAAATCAAATAGTTAATGAGAGAGTTTTTCTTTATGAGAGAATTTCAGCTAATAAAAGTGAAAGATGCTCTAATAAAAGAATGGATCTAGGCTGTGCTGGTCAATATGTGCTAAAATCCTTAAGTGAAAGGTTGATAGAGCTCACTGAAATAGGAGGATTTGGACTGACAACACATGAATCTACTAATCAATCTCGATTATGTCTGTAAGTGGGACAAACTGACATAGATGCAATAGGATGTCCACAGCATCACCTATGAAGTATACCTGCCAAAGATCTGAACCTGCATCGAGTAAAGCCAGATTATAGAAAAAATGGGATGAAGAAGCATGTCAAACACCACCACAAGGAGGTTAAATGCCAAATCCACAGTAACGTACATCTAGAGCAGGGGTTGGCAAACTATATCCACAGCTTGTTTTTGTATAGCCTGTGAACTAAGAATGTGCAGATTTTATTTGAATCCTGATTCAGATAAACCAACCATAAGCAACAGCCTTGAGACAATGAAATATATAACAGAGACTAAGTAGCAGATGATAGTAAGAAATTATTACTAATGTTGTTAGGTTAGAAATATTGCAGGATTTAAAAAAAATCTCTTGGCAATACATATGGTAGTATTTAAAACAAAATGTAAAGTAGTTCAGCAAAAAAGCAAAACAAAACTGGAGTGGGGGTAAGAGAGAAATAGAGTAAACACATCTAACAAAATGTCAGTAACTGTTGAAGCTGAGTGATAAACACATGAGGACTCCTCATATTATCTCTCTTCTTATGTTTTAAAATGACTACAAAAATATTTACAGAGCAGTATAAACAATTCTTTCAAAATATGTAGGTTGACAACAAAAGAAATAGTTAAAAAAATAAAAAGTAATTGACTAAAGGAGGTGAACTGTGAGGTCAGAGCAGAGCATTGCTATAACCTGGTATTTCTACTGGCTCTCTAAAACAAGTAATATATAGGTATACTTTGCAAAAACTAAAAATGCATATTAAATAGAAAAGAAATGGTGTAAGAGAGAAATAATAACAGCTACATTAGATTAAGAGAAACAAATGATAACACAAGTTCTCATTACTTTTGCTTAGTTAACTGTCATATGATCCTGACAAGTCTATCTTTTGTCCAGTCTGCATCCCACAAGCAAATTAATTTTCATAAAGTTCAAATTCCTTTATTTCTATATTAACACACTTGAAGATTAGTTTGTCCAAACTAAACACAATCCAAAATTGGTAATAAATATGGAGAGAGCTCCACCTTTCCATCTAATTACAATTCATTTTTATATGTGCTTAAAGAACAAGACATATTACAAATAGGGAGGTCTGATTTTATTGAATAAAAAGTATGAAGTGGATCAGGAGGCAAGCCATCTCTGATTCACCACAATGTTCTACATGAGGTACTATCATCTTATCCTACGTTCATTTCTATACACTGAAGCTGTCTTTATATCAAATGCCATTGTGTTTTGACTTTTTTTTCATACTATCACCCAAAATGATAACATTCCAACATCATTAGTTCTATACTGGTTTTCCATGCCTCTGGAGTACCATCAACTGTGGATAACTTAAAATTCAGATAACTAGATGTTCTTTAACCTTCATATTCTGTTCTAAGCCTCTGCTTGTAATTGACCACTGTAACCTTGCTGCCTCCATGCACAGGGCAAAACTATAGCTTCAGTGATTAAAGAGGAGAAAAATTAAACTAAATTGACAACAAAATTTTGAAAATAAAAGACAGAAAAAAAAAAAGGACATGAATGCTGGCAAAATTCATAAATTTCTGACTCCACAATGGAAAACTCATCCTTGGTTTCATTAATCCCTTACATTCATCTCTCCTCCAATTAGGCCATGTTTCGAATTTTACCCCACAAACAGACATGCTAATTTTACTTCTAAATATTTTGTTATGTGTTTTAGTTTTTAATAAGTCTAAATAATCTATAGATCTTACAGGAAAATGACTTCTGCCCAAGATGGAGTGCGGTGGCGTGATCTCAGTTCACTGTAACCTCCAACCTCCCGGGTTCAAGTAATTCTCCTGCCTCAGCCTCCCAAGTAGCTGGGACTACAGGCACACACCACCATGCCTAACTAATTTTTTTTTGTATTTTTAGTAGAGATGGGGTTTCACTATGTTGACCAGGCCAGTCTTGAATTCCTGACCTCGTGATCCATCCACCTCAGCCTCCCAAAGTGCTAGGATTACACTGCGTGAGCCACTGCACCCAAATACAACTCTACTCTTAAAACTTTTTTGGTGTTTTTTATCTGGTTTACTCATTTACTAAATAGATGCTTCACATGCAATTTAATATTCAACACTAGCTCTCTAGACAGTGACTATGCCCTGTCTTTCTAACTCTAGCCTGATTTCTTCCACATTTATTTTGAAAATCTATAGATAAAATTTTAAAACAACCAAAAATAAGAAAAATCTTCCAAACATAGCTTTACATCAATTTGTGAATCATTAAGAAGAAGAATAAAAGATTTTCTTTTTCCAGGTGGACTAATAAACAAATGTTAGATATCAAAATATGAAAATATATGTAAGACAGTATATGTTTTCAGACTCCCACCATGCTGGTAGACATGTAATAGAATGTTAGTCAAGAGATGGGCAAGACCAATGTAGGCTGGAAATGTTGAGGACCATTTACTATGAGATTAAACTTAAATAACTGCTAGAATTTAGGTAAAAGCACTCATAATTAACAGCAGAGACATGAAGAGTTTCAAAATTCTGGAGGCATTAAAGATACATATTCCAATGCTGTCATTTCTAGAGTTAAATACCCATTTAATAGCATGTAAACAGATATAGCATGAAGATACTCAGAGGAAAAAGAAGTCTACTGTAATTCAGAACTGCTTTGGGTGATGTTCAGTGAGAGATGAAATAGGAGTCATGTAAAAGATATTTCATAAGAGGAAATAAACAATAAACCAGAACCAAGGAAGAATTTGAATCCTTTACAGAAGCCCAAAGAAGAAAGACATTTCCAAGAAGACTGAAATGGATCAAACACAGAATAGAGGATTTCCTATTTCAATTGGTAGAATTAAACATCTTGTCTCTTCGCCACTCTGGAAATATGGAGAAGAAACAGAAAAAGAAAATATATCTTCTGGCCGGGCACGGTGGCTCATGTCTGTAATCTCAGCACTTTGGGAGACTGAGGCAGGCGGATCATGAGGTAAGGAGTTTGAGATGGTGAAACCATCTCTGCTAAAAAATACAAAAATTAGCTGGGCGTGGTAGTGCATGCCTGTGGATCCCAGCTACTTGGGAGGCTGAGGCAGGAGAATTGCTTGAACCCGGGAGGCAGAGATTGCATTGAGCCAAGATTGTGCCACTGCACTGCAGCCTGGGTGACAGAGTAAGACTCCATTTGAAAAAAAAAAAGAAAAGAAAATATATCTTCAGTGAAACTTAAAGATAGCTAAACTCCATCCCCAGAATAGGAGGATATACTGGATCAGGCAGGGAAGAATGAACAGAGGATATACTGGATCAGGCAGGGAAGAAACCCAGAGATAGCAGTTTCTGTTTCTTATCTCAAAAGGAAAGTACAGGGAAAAGAGTTCTCTAAAACAGAGGCACCCGCTTTGGGCAGAATGAATGAGTCATTTTTTGCCAGATATCTTGAGATTGTGGCAGGAACATAATGGACTTCATCTGGCCCTGATAAATGGTAGACAGGCAGGGCTGAACAAGGAGATACAAGCAGCCATTATTCTTGTATATAAGCAGTTTGTTATAGGATAGGAGGATGACGAGACACTGAGTTCTAGAGGAAGTATGCAAATAATAATCTCTCTTTAACTTAGGAAAATGAAAGGGTAAACGAACACTCCACAAAACGTTGTATAATAAAGGAGATCAGTGTGAGGTATAGAGGCTTCTTACCAGCTCAGAGCATTTTTCTGGACAGTCTTCAACACTATCCTTCTGTAAACAGTGGGTACAGCAGGAAATACCTTCATCCAAAGATGACAATGATAACCATAAAAGAAACCAGCATGAAAACTATACAACAACGTTTCAAGGAGCAAAAAACATGAAGTCACAAGTTGAAAGGAAAAACTAATACTGATTGATCAATACCAAGACATAGCCTCATAAAGCCACTTAAGCTTTAAAGAAAAAGAAACCTATAGGTATCCAGGAAAATAAGTCACCTATGAGGGGAAATAATCAGGTTTCAGACTTCTTCAAGCAATATTGAAATCTAGGAAACTATTAATAGAGAATTGCCTAAATCCCTCAGGTAACTATCTACAAAACCCTTTGGAAAAGAAAGTATGGCTCAAGCATTTTATATGTGGCCAACTATCAACTGTCAACCAATATTAAAAAGATATTTTCTATGCAAAACCTCAGGGACTCTAGTTTCTACTAAATTATAAGCTCATAAGGACAGGATTTTGTTTGGTATACTGTTATAGATCCATGCCCAGAATAGTATTTCATCTTTGTTCTTACTACTAATAAATGTAGTTTTCTTTCCTTAGTATCTTCTATTTGGTCATTGGTATATATATGAAAGCTATTGACTTTGATTTGTTAATTTGATATCCTACCACCTCACTGAGTTCTCTTACTATTTGTTGTACTTCCTCAATTGGTTCTCTTATGTTTTCCAGGGCTACAATCTCATTATCTGTAAATGAGGATGGTTTTACAGTTTTCTTACCCATTATTACAGTGAAATGTACAAAAGCTACAATGGGAAAACTTTGAAAGCTCCATTTCTAAAGGACACAAAAGTAGATACGAAAATCTGAACAAGGACAGAGTATGTTCTTAGACAGAAAACCTTGGCTTTAAAAGGATGATAAATTTCTGAAAGTTAATTTATATATGTAGCACAATTGCAATAAAAATTCCAACAGGCTTTTCTCTGGAAATAGATGGCCAAGTCTAAAATTCATATGGTAAAATAAATAATCAAAAATAGCCAGAATAACTCCAAAAAAGAAGCATATGCAACTGAGGAAAGGAAGAGACTGTATCAAGGATAAGAGGAAGATTTACTTTTGCACAAAAGGTATAATTTGGTTTTATAGGTATAATACTGGTTCCACTGGTAATATTCTTTTTAACCAAATATGGACCTCCTGTATTTTCAAAAAATTAAAGGAATGGAAGGCAGAAATAAGAAGAAAGGAGATATCATGGGATTTCTAAGCCAGAAACTTTTACATTTCTAAGCCATGGAATTGTGAGGGTTGTGAAGTGCAATGGGAAGTGAAACTACTGTTAACCAAACACAAGTCTGAGGCTTTTTAAAATGGAAAGAAATGAAAAAAAAAACAAAACTAAGTGTGAAACAAACATGTTTTAAAATTATTACACAACCATGAAATGCTGAATGCATAAGAAAATGAAACCATGAACATAAAGGAAAGAAAGAGCCCAAGGATCATAGAGAGGAAGAATAATCCTGAAAGTAATGCTGTGAATGATTAGGGAAGGTTGGTATTATAAAATCAGATAGGGCTACTGGCTCTCTACAATTTAAAAGAGGAAAATATCTGCAATATAGGAAGAATAATATCTAGAAATGTCACAGTAATCTAAAGTACTCCATACCATTTGTCACTCTAGAAGACTAGAGCCTTTAAGAAAATCTTGGAAATTGTGAAATGATATCAACCCTTCACTGAACAACTCTCATGTGGCTTTCTCATTCAGAGCTGCTTTTCACTTACTCACCTGGACAGTGCCTCCCAAACATTTCTTCCTCCATCACCCAGGGCTCCTCTTCTTGCTCCAATTTGAATATTACATCTGGTTTGGTGACTTGACAGCCTATTACAAGAAAGAGCAAAGGACTTAGATGTTAATGCTGGAGACAACCATCCAGATCTTGGGCTAGGTCCAAGCATGACAGTTTATGAAAGATGAGGATGAATGAACTTACACCATGACACAAAGTAATTAGCCTTTAACACTGAAGAGTAGAGCACATATAGTTATGTAGAGAAAGGAAAGGCTAGACTCATCTGGCAAGTTACAGTCTTCACACATTTCAGAAATGGAAAAGAATTCTGCTAAATTGCAAAGCTACCATGCTACCTTACCCACTGTGACTAGATTGCTGTAGTTCTCCAGCATCACATCCCGATACAAGTTCCTTTGAGCAGGTTTCATTTGCTCCCACTCCTCCTGGGTAAGGTCAACAGCCACATCTTTAAATGTCACTGTTTCCTGTAAAAACATAACGCTAATTCATTTGAAGTCAGAATTAGGCACTGTGATCAAAATATGTAAGAACTTGTTTAGCTGATACTCAGGGGTCAGAGGTCATTAAAAATCTTACCAGGTCTTCATATTTACTTAGTTTAACATTATATTGTAGGGAAAATAAAGCATATCAGAAATATCCTTGAAGGGTATGTTAGTTATTGAGTCAGCAAACTTATTCATCATCTATTATTATGCAGGAAGCTAGAGACAGTGGTCACTGATTTTTACTGGGCTGTGATAGAGATGGAAGAATTGAACATGAATCATGGGTAACTGGCTCAGAACCTATCCAGATGTTTATGTCATCTAGGGAGAAAGAGAACATGGTAGAGAGGAGAGAGGTAGGAGAAATAAGGCAAGAGGAGGGAGGAGAGGCATGAAAATTTGAACATGCAAACCATGAAATTCCTGTAGGACACAGTATCCATCTTTTGGCTTCCTTGGGCCACACATAAAATACACTAACACTAACAGCAGCTGATGAGCTAAAAAAAAAAAAAAAAATCACACAAAAAAATATCATAATGTTTTAAGAAAGCTTACAAATTTGTGTTGGGCTACATTCAAAGCTGTCCTAGGCTGCATGTGGCCTACTGGTTGCAGGTTGGACAAGCTTGCTATTGGACTTTCAGATGGATATATTCACTGTGGAGTTAGATATAAGAAAGGAGATGAAAACTTTTTAGTCATCAACCTAAAATTGGGAGCTGAATCCACGGCTGAAGGATCTGAGTGGCTGTAGAAAATATACATAGTGGGTAATACAGCTAAGGACAGAGTCAATAGTTAACCATTGAAGAAAGGGACTCAGGTTTTAGTCTTTTGTTTGTTTTATTTACAATTAAAGGATGGGAATTAAATCTATGAGAATGATATAACAGAAACCAACAAACAAATCCCAAATTTCTAAAAAAGAATGTGATTTGATCAATAGTATCTAGCTTTTCCCATTAAAAAAATTATATATCCAAATAAGGAAATAAAGAAAAACCTTTTAACTGCAAAGGTTCTCTAGGGGGAAAAAAAAGCATCTGCATATCCCACACTTAGGGGAATTTATCCAGGAAATAGTACAAATGGGACAAGATAAAATGGGAAATACAAATGGAAATCACCAAAGGCTGAATTTCTTTCTTCCTTTTTTTTCCCAGACAGAGTCTTGCTCTGTTGCCCAAGCTGGAGTGCAGTGGTGAGATCTTGGCTCACTGCAACCTCCGCCTCCCGAGTTCAAGCAATTCTCTAGCTGCAGCCTCCCAAGTAGCTGGGATTACAGGCACCCACCACCACACCTGGCTAATTTTTGTATTTTTAGCAGAGACAGGATTTCACCATGTTGGCCAGCATAGTCTTAGAACTCCTGGCCTCAGGTGATCTGCCCACCTCAGCCTCCCAAAGTGCTGGGATTTCAGGTGTGAGCCATCATACCCAGCCCAAAGGCTGTATTTCAATTAATGTTTCTGAGAAATGATCTCTATGATGTTGAGATCATTACTATCATTAATATTATCATCACTGTCATCTACTGACTACTTGTTACATGCTAGGCAATGATATAATATTTTGTTATATCAGCTTTTAAAATTCTAATAAGGCTATAAAGTAGCTACTATTATTATCCTTTTAAAAGGTTAAGAATACCTTGATAAGTTTAATATAAACACTGGTAAAAAGTTTTTAAAGATTAAAATTTCTGGAAATTGTTCTAAAGGCATATAGCAAATAAAGAACCATTTAATAATAATAATAAACCATTAAAACTTGGTTTAAAAAAAAACTATAACAGTCCATGGCATTTTAAATGCTTCTCACCAGTTATGCTTGTTTAACTGGGTGTTAGGTAGATGGAATACTTTACATTGTTATCCTGGAAGTGGAACTCCTCTCAACTTTTTATTTTTTTTTTTCTTCTCAACTTTTAAAAACTTATCATTCTGTTTTTTTATTACATGTTCTTTTTCAATCCCAAATTTGAATAATTGTATTATTTTTCTTGTTTTAGGCTTGACAAATGTGAAGAGACAAGGAAATAAATTTATCTGCAACAGTTATGGCAAAGCTCAAGTTTAAGGGCACACTCAGAAACAATGGAGATTTTGGTGGTAAGCAATTAAGAGAAGGTGGTAATTCTTTGTATTTATTTATTAGTTTTATTTTATTTTTTTTTAAGAGATAGAGTCTCACTCTGTCGCCCAGGCTGGTGCAATCAGGGCTTATTGCAGCCTCAAACTCATGGGCTCAAACGATTCTCCTACCTTGGGAGTAGCTGTTCACAAGCATGATGATAGTTCACTATAGCTTTAACCTCCAGGGTTCAAGTGATCCTCTTGCCTCAGCCTCCTCTGTAGTAGGCCTATTGAGGCTTCTTTTATAGACTAACGTATTTTCTATCTTGGAGAGTGCTTGAGAAGAATGTGTATCCTATTGAGCAGTGTGTTCTATAGGTATCTGTTAGGTCTGGTTGGTGTATGGTGTTTGGGTCTTCCATTTTCTTGCTTATAATCTGCCCAAGCTGGAGTACAGTGGCACCATCTCAGCTTACTGCACCCTGCGCCTCCTGGGTTCAAGCGATTCTCATACCTCAGCCTCCCAAGTAGCTGGGACTACAGGCACTCCAGCCTGGGCAACAAGAGTGAAACTACGTCTCAAAAAAAAAAAACCTAGAAGAGGGCTGGATGAGCCTATAATCCGGTACTCTGGGAAGCCAAGGCAGGCAGATCGCTTGAGCCCAGAGTTCAAGATTAGTTTGGGCTATATGGTGAAACCCCGTCTCTACAAAAAATACAAAAACTTAGTTGGGCATGATGGTGTGTTCCTACAGTCTTGGCTACTGGGAGGGTGGGGAATGGGGCTCAGATGGCAGGATCACCTGAGCCTGGGAAATCAAGCATGATCATGCCACTGCACTTCAGCCTGGGTGACAGAGTGAGACCCTGTCCCAATTTTTTAAAAAAGGTACTAAGAAGATGATCAAACTAAATCCAAAGTAACCAAAGGGAAATAAACAAACAGAACTGAAATCAAAGAAATTCGGAATAGAAATACATTAGAGAGAATCAATAAAACTAAAAATTGACAAAATGGACACTGAGAAACAAAAGAGAGAAGACTCAAAAATATTAAAATCAGGAATAAAAAAAGAGACATGTATATGTATTCAAATGCATACAAAAATATGTATATATTTACATACATACAAAAAAAAGTGTGTGTGTGTATATATATATATATAAACATTTTTTTCAGTTCTTCTCCAATTAGTCTGCACAATTCCAGTGAAAATCCCCAATAGGATTTCTTCCTAGAACTAGATAAACTAATTCTAAGATTCAAATAGAAGCCCAGATGTCCCAAAGTAGCTGAGGAATTTTTGAAAAACTAAGAATAATGTGTACATGTAAAAAAGTGGTAAAATCATTGCCCATATATAAGGATTATTATAAAGTAATAGTAATTAAAACAATGTAAAGCCTACACACAAACTATAGTACTGATACACGAACGTAGACAGATTATAGAAAAAGAGTAAAAGCTTAGAAACAATCATGTATGTATACAATAAAGGTGGCATCACAAAAGAAAGATCTACTTAATAAATGTGTTGGAACAACTGCTCTTCTAAGTGCAGAAATAATTCTACTAATAGAATTATCATTAAATTCCTACCTCAAACCAATTACTATATTATAATACAGTTAGATTAAAGACTAAAAATGGAAAACAAAGCTTTGAACAGAGTTTATCTCTATGTCTAATGTTAGGAAAGATATCTTAGAAAACATTGGCAACATTGGCAACTCATGAAAAAAAGACTATTAAATATTAATTGTATATTTTGACTGAATTATATTATATATACATATTTATCATACACTAAATATAACTATCCAAACTTAAATGTCTATACAACAAAATACAAATGATAAGATAAAAGTGACAGATTGGGAGAAGGTAGCTGCATAAATCTTAAGTCCTAATACTGAAGCAGGTATTCCTAAAATATTCTAATTTCAAATAGAGAAAAAAACTAATATTATAAAATAGACAAACAATATGAACGGGTAATTGGCTTTTGTATTTCTTCACTTATAATGAGCCTCCATCTGGACAGTATCATAGAGTGTGGGCCCTAGAGTCAGACTGTATGGATTTGAATCCTGGGTTTATGACACACTGATGCATGATATTATGTAAGCTTCTTAACCTCTGTGCCTCATTTCCCTTATCTAAAAAAAATTAAATAACATGTACTTCATAGACCTCTGATAATAATTACATAAAATAAGCTTTGTAGGGGCCGGGCGCGGTGGCTCAAGACTGTAATCCCAGCACTTTGGGAGGCAGAGGAGGGCGGATCATGAGGTCAAGAGATCGAGACCATCCTGGCCAATATAGTGAAACCCCATCTCTACTAAAACTACAAAAATTAGCTGGGTGTGGTGGCATGCGCCTGTAGTCCCAGCTACTTGGGAGGCTGAGGCAGGAGAAGTGCTTGAACCCGGGAGGCAGAGGTTGCAGTGAGCCGAGATTGTGCCACTAAACTCCAGCCTGGCACCTGGCGACACAGTGAGACTCTGTCTCAAAAAAAAAAAAGCTATGTAAAGCACAATACACTTGGCACATGGTAAGCACTTAATAAAGCTGTAACATTTGGTCCTCCATATCTGTGGGTTCAATATCCACGGCTTCAACCAATGGCAGATCAAAAACATTTGAGAAAAAAATAACAATACCTATCATTTATGGGGCACTTGCTGCATGTATTTAACCCTACCAACCTTCCTATGGGATAAATATCATTATTATCCCCATTTACAGATGTACAGATGATGCAACTGTCACGAAAAGATTAGGAAACTTGTCCACGGTCATGCACTTCATAAATCACGGAGCCAAGATTTAAACCCAAGCATGTCTAGGGCCAGAGAGGTTTGTCTAGGGCCACCGCACCACAGAAGAAGTAACTAAATGAGGCATATGCTCATATGGTCAAAAGAAGTATGTGCATATGTTTCATGATGGGAAAGACATAAGCTGAGGAAAAGGGGCAGTTAAATGGAAAACATTCAAAATATAGGAGTGTGAGTGACTTCAGAGGTGGAAATAAAAAGAATCAAGAGCAGAGAAGAATATGTAAATTTGTAAAATGAGGATGAAGACTGTATCTTCTGAGATCATAAAAAAAGTGTGAAAAGCTGCAGATATCAGAACTAGAAGACTTTGTCAAAAATGTTAGTATAATTTAGCTCAACTTGGATTAAAAACTCAATTGAAGAAAATATATACATAGAATCATTTGAAAGAAATGTCTTCCAGATAATTTTAATTTTTGAACTGTGGCCAAGACTGACTTTTAAAAGCTGAGCTAAAAATTGTTAAGAATTAAGGAATTACAGTTGTCCCTAGAAAACCATAGAGAATTGGTTCCAGGACCCTCCACGGATACCAAAATTCCACAGATGCTCAAGTCTCTTATATAAAATGGTGTAGTATTTGCACATAACCAATGTACATCCTCCCGTACACTTTAAATCATTCTTAGATTAATTATAAAACCTAATGTGAATTCTATGTAAATAGTTGTTACAGTATATTGTTTAGAAAATGACAAGCAGAAAGTCTGTACATGTTCAGTATAGATGCAACCATCCTTTTTTTTTTTTTTTTGAGTATTTTTGATTTGCAGTTGGTTGAATCTATGGATGCAGAATCTACAGATACAGGAGTCCAACTATATTTTAGAGTTTCTTTTTGACCAAGGTGCCAATGAAAAGCCATTTCTTAAGTTTTTTTTCTCATAAATGGTATAACTTACAGAATAAACTTAACTCTCCCAGTTTGCTTTGACTCTCCAGATCATATTTAAATTTGAACTCAACTTTAATAATCCTGTATGTACCTGCTTCTGCATGGCCATATCTCAGATTTCCCCTGGTTCTGACTTTCTATCTGTATTTTTTACTCACTTTGATTTTCATCAATTTATTTTTTCCAACATTGGTAGGTTACAATAACCGACTGTAACTGCACTACAAAATAATACAGGAAACAAAATAAATGCTTAAGACGTACAAGAGACCTGGTTGTATCGTCTTCTTCCTCAGAAAGGGCAGACTCCTGAGAACACCAAGCTGAGGGAAGAGAAACAAAGCTGATTTGCTTCAAAGTTTCAGACAAAGAAATATGGAAATCTTCAGTTCCAGGTGGCTATAAGACCCTCTACAGATGAATGAACCTGGAAGCAATGAGAAATGTTAATGGCCATCTAGCTACAGAGACATTGAAATGGACATGGATGGCTAATTTAATCATATGGGGTCTGATGGGGATTTCTAAGTATACGGTATGCCATGAATCTATTGGCAATATTTTATCCCTCTAGAATCTTGCTGTTTTATTTTGAATAGGAGGTTTATCTTAAGCACATAATAATAGGCCGGGAGCGGTGGCTCATGCCTGTAATCCCAGCACTTTGGGAGGCCAAGGCAGGCAGATTATGAGGTCAGAAGTTTGAGACCATCCTGGCCAACATAGTGAAATCTCGTCTTCACTAAAAAAATACAAAAAATTAGCTGGGTGTGGTGGCGGGTGCCTGTAATTCCAGCTACTTGGGAGGCTGAGGCAGGAGAATTGCTTGAATCCGGGAAGCGGAGGTTGCAGTGAGCTGGAGATCATGCCACTGTACTCCTGCCCAGGCAATAGTGCAAGACTCCATCTCAAAAAACAAACAAAAAAAGTACATAATAATACATACTCCAAAAATTTAAATATTAGGATGATCTTTAAAATGATTTACTTTTTTTTTGAGATGGAGTCTCTTTCTGTCATCCAGGCTGGAGTGGCCTCACCTCTGCTCACTGCAATCTCCGCCTCCCAGTTTCAAGCCATTCTCCTGCCTCAGCCTCCTGAGTAGTTGGGATTACAGGCACCTGCCACCATGCCTGGCTAATTTTTTGTATTTTTAGTAGAGATGAGGTTTAATCATGTTGGCCAGGCTGGTCTCAAACTCCTGATCTCAGGTAATCCACCCGCCTTGGCCTCCCAAAGTGCTAGGATTACAGGCGTGTGCCACCGTGCCCAGCCCCTAGTTTAGAAGAATTTTGAGGCTGTTACGTACAACTCTATAACCATGGTAGAGGATTACACCTGTAATTTCAGCACTTTGAGAGGCCAAGATGGGCAGATCACGAGGTTACAAGTTTGAGACCAGCCTGGCCAATATGGTGAAACCCTGTCTCTACTAAAAATACAAAAATTACCTGGGCATGGTGGTGCGCGCCTGTAGCCCCAGCTACTTGGGAGGCTGAGGCAGGAGAGTCACTTGAACCCGAGAATCACTTGAACCTGGGAGGCGGAGGTTGCAGGGAGCTGAGATCGTGCCACTGCACTCCAGCCTGGGTGACAGAGTGAGACTCCGTCCTCCCCCCAATAAAAAAAAAGAATTTAGAAAAAAAACCTTCATTGGAGACTGGCTATAGGTAATGTGGAACGTTCACAGGATAAAATGAAATACAGTCATGATTCTAATGACATTCTTTAAAAACTTGATTTAGTTCTTACCCTTAAAATTTCAGGGCCTTTTGGTTAAAAATGAAAGACTAAATACCTGTATTTATTAATATTTTCACTCTCCTCCAATCATAATGTTAATAAAGGAAAAAAGGAGGTGAAAACTTATAAGGACAAAGAGCATAGAAGACTTTCACAGATAAGAGCTGTCAACCAAATTTGGGAAGCTAGAGAGCAGACAAATGAGTGGTATCTAACTTAATCGGAGAAAGCTGAAGCTTAAGTGAGGGTGGGAGGAGGGTGGAGAAGCCACGGCAGGACCCTAGAAAGGTTCAGGAATGGAGCTACTAATTACTTCTACTGACACAAGTTTGGAAGTAGGGCTGAAAAACAGAAAACTGAATGTAAGATGTCATTAAAAAGATGTTAAGACCACCTGATGCCTTCTTTCACCCAACACAGCATAGTGACATTTCCCTCACATTGGCAACAGAAAAAATTAAAGATTTTTTTTCTCTAGATATACTGAATAAGACAAGCTCTGGATTTCAGGCATACTAGATCCAGATTAAGGTGGGGTTGAAGCAATGCAGAGAGAAAAGAATTAAATAAAAGTTCTCATATTGCAAGATTAAGTGCCCAATATGCCCCCTTCCTTCTTTTGTTTGTCTCCCAAAAAGCAAGAGTTCTGGCTTGTATTCCTCAAGCAAAATCTAGGACTTTTTGCTGGGGACATTGACTAGACTGGGGAAATGCTTACAGATGCTGACATCTGGTCAACCTTCAACCTTCAAAAAATACCATATTAGAAAGAAGGGCAAGGAGAAGAGTATGTTGGGGTAGTGGTGAAAAAGAAGGGGTTAGGTAGTGAAAGAGAGCTAAATCCTTAACTCTATCATCAAAAATCAACAGGAAATATCTAAAACTGAGAAATCAGGCATTAGCAGCGTAAGAATGTTATTTAGAATAAAGGAGGTGAAAACCAGAATATTGAGACAAAAATGTTGAAAGTGGTTATCTTTCAGGAATGGGAACAGGGATGAGGGATGGAATAGGAAGCTTTTGTTTATGTTATAGTACAATGTTTAAAAATACATTTAATATACCCTTTAAAAGAATTAAAAATTGCATTTCAAAATTTATTTTAAAAAATCAAATAGTCAAATGAATAGGATAAAAAGCAAATGTCTCCCCTGCATAGTCAATTAACACACATGTGACCTTTCTCAGTAGGAGTAATGAATTTCCTTTTTCACTGTCCCCAAATGTACAGCCTTTCTCTCCTGAGTTCTGTCCACCTCTGAGCCACCTCACCTTTCCTTTCCATCATGTCAGTCAAATGCTCCATTGTTACACAGCTATTGCTGATCACTGAAGGTTGAGATGTCATTCAGACCTTGCCTGCTCTGGGCAGAAGGGTCAAGACAGGCTCCAACAACTCCAGGGTCCACTCTCTTCCAGGACTCTCTAGCCTTTAAGGCAGGTCTTAGGTCAGGAGGTCTCCTTCCATGATAGACAGCTGTTCCTCAGACTTCTACTTGCACTTCAGATGTGTTTTATCCTTGTGGAGCCAGGACCTATGGATTAGGATATAAATCTAATTTACCCAGTGCCTTCTCAATGGCTTCCTGTGATAACCGGCTTCCAAATGGACCCCAGTGATCACCATCTTCTGGTATTCATGTCTTTATATATCCCTCCCACACTGAGTATCTTTGACTTGCATAACCAATAGGATATTGCAGAAATTATGGTGTGTGTCTTACAAGGTTAGGTCATAAAAGACATTAGGGCTCTGTCTTGCACATTTGGATCAGGTACTTTGAGGGAAGCCAGCTGCTTTACCATAATGACACTCAACCAGCCCTAGGGAGAGGTCTCCTATTGGCAGCTAACACTAACTTGCAAGCCAGCTATCTTGGAATTGAATCCTTCAGCCCCAGTCCAGCCTTCTGATGACTGCAGCCCTGCTGATATCTTGAATGCAACTTCATGAGATACCCAAGCCAAAATACTCAGTGAAGACACTTCCCACAAAAACTGTGAGATGTTTATTGTTCTTTAAGCCACTAGTTTTTGAGGTAATTTGTTACACACTAACAGATAACTAATACAGCCTCAAACACTAATCTTCCTTATTTGTGATTCATATGCTCTGGACACACTGATCAGATAGGTAAACAAGGTGATGTTTACCTATCTTTTCTTCCAATATCTTCTACGAATCTAACGGTGTATGCTGGATGAAGTGACAGATATAAACCTGAGTCAAAAAACACCCAGATTTGCAGCAACCCCAAATTTGGCACAAAAGACTTTCATTCAAAGTCCACCTATCCCATTCCATTTTTGTATTATTTTGGCAATTGAGTTAAGGGAGAATCGCAATTTAGAATTCCAAGACTCTTCATTTGAAATGACAATTATACTTATGTCACAATAATATTGGATGAATATATGAAATGACTATTAAGGCATATGAATTTAGCAGCTGCTATGAGTCTTTACTAGGTAAAGGGTAAAAAAAAAGATATGTAACAAAATAGACTAATTTTTGCCCTGTATGATAGAACAGATATAATAAAACAGAAAACGTTCAATCATAGTAAGTTTTGAGAAGTGCTATGCTTGAGATATCCTCCTAACACCCCTCACATTTTATTTGTTTCATGACAGTGATCACTTTCTAACAAACCATTAGTACCTACAGTCATGAATCATTTAACAACAGAGATATGCTCTGAGAAATGTGTCATTAGGCAATTTCGTCATTGTGCGAATATAAGAGTGTACTTACACAAATGTGGATGGTACAGCCTACTACCCACACATGCTATATAGTATAGCCTATTGCTCCTAGGTTACAAACCTGTATGGCATGTTACTTTACTGAATACTGTAGACAACTGCAATACAAAGGTAAGTATTTGTATATCTAAACATACCTAAACACAGGAGAGAAATTGGTAAAAAATACAGTATAAAAGATAAAAAATGGTACAAGGGTAAAGGGCACTTACTATGAATGAAGCTTGCAGGACTGGAAGTTGCTCTGAGTGTGTGGCACGTGAATGCAAAGGACATTACTGTACACTAGTGTAGACTTTATAAACACTGTACACTTAGGCTACACTCAATTTATAAAAATTATTATTGGCCGGGCACGGTGGCTCACGCCTATAATCCCAGCACTTTGGGACGCCGAGGCGGGTGGATCACGAGGTCAAGAGATCGAGACCATCCTGGTCAACATGGTGAAACCCCGTCTTTACTAAAAATACAAAAATTAGCTGGGCATGGTGGCGCAGTCTGTAGTCCCAGCTACTCGGGAGGCTGAGGTAGGACAATTGCTTGAACCCAGGAGGTGGAGGCTGCGGTGAGCCGAGATCATGCCATTGCACTCCAGCCTGGGTAATAAGAGTGAAACTCCGTCTCAAAAAAAAAAAAAAAAAAAAATTATTATTTCTTCAAATTGTTCAATTAGCCTTAGCTTACTGTAACTTTTTTACTTATAAGCTTTTCAATTTTTAAAAACTTTTTGACTCGTAATAGCATGTAGCTTAAAATGCACTGTACAGCTGTACAAAAGTATTTTATTTTCCTTATTTTATAAGCTATCTTCTTAAAAAACATTTTTTTTAACTTTTTAAACTTTCTTGTTAAAAACAAACACGCATTAGCCTAGGCCTACACAGTGTCCAGGATGGTATCACTGTCTTTCACCTCCACATCTGGCCCCACTGGAAGATCTTCAGGGACAATAACACGCACAGAGCTGTCACATCCTGTGACAACAATGCCTTCCTCTGGTATACCTCCTGAAGGACCTGAGGCTGTTTTACAGTTTTTTTTTTTTTTAAATAAATAGGCATATGCTCCAAAGTAATGATAAAAAGTATAGTAGAGTTGGTATATAAACCAGTAACATATTTATTATCATTACAAGTATTATGTACTGTACATAATTTTATGTTATACTTTTATATAACTGGCAGCAGAGTAGGTTTGTTTACACCAGCATCACTGCAAACACATGAGTAATGGTATTGTGCTATAATGTTATATTGGCTAGAAAGTCACTAGGTGACAGGAATTTTTCAGCTCCAATATAATCTTACAGCAGGGGTCCTCAACCCCCAACGTACTAGTACCAGTCTGTGGCCTGTTAGGAACCAGGCCACACAGCAGGAGGTGAGCAGCAGGTGAGCAAGCATTACCACTTGAGCTCCACCTCCTGTCACATCAGGGGTGGCATTAGAGACTTATAGGAGTGTGAACACTCTTTTGAACTGTGCATGTGAGGGATATAGGTTGCTTGCTCCTTATGAGAATCTAATGCCTGATGATTTGAGGTACAACAATTTCATCCTGAAACCATAACCCTGCCATCCCCTGGTCCATGGAAAAATTGTCTTCCACAAAACCAGTCCCTGGCGCCAAAAAGGTTGGGGACGACTGTCTTACAGGACCACCGTCATATATGTATATAGTCCATACATATATGGCACATGACTATAATTTAGTTATATATACTCTCCATCCACCCCCACAATATAAATTCCATGAAAACAAGGACTTAATCTGTTTTTGATATTGATAGTAGGTGCTCAAAATATATACTGATAAAATGGTTCAGCCATTATCAAAAACACTATGACAATCAAAAATAAAAACAGACATTACTGCATGTGTATGTATGTGTGTGAAAGTGGGGACTCGGATAGTTGTATACTCATGTTTGTAGCAGTGCCACTTGCAATTGCCAAAAGGTAGAAGCAGCCCAAGTGTCCAATGATGAATAAACTGATAAACAAAATGTTTATCCATATATGACATACTTATTATTTGGCCTTAAAAAGACAGGAAATTCCAATACATGCCAACATGGATGACTCTTGAGGACATTACACTAAGTTAAAGAAGGCTCACAAAAGGATAAACAACATATGATTCTGCTTACATGAGGTACCTAGAATAGTCAAATTCAGAGACAGAAAGTAGAATGGTAGATGCCAGAGGCTGGGGGGAAGGGGAGTAGAGAGTTATTTATAGGTACTGGGTTTCTGTTTTTCAAGAAGAGTTCTGTGGATGGATGGTGGTGACGGTACCAGAACAATGTGAATGTACTTCATGCCAATGAACTGTATGTTTAAATGTGGTTTAGATAGTAAATTCTATGTTGTATATTTTATCACAATTAAATATATCTATGTATACGGTTGGCCCTCCTTATCCACAGGTTCTGCATCCTCAGATTCAATCAACCTCAGATAAAAAATATAGTTAGGCCCACTATAGTTGTGTCTGTACTAAACATGTATAGATTTTTTTCTTATTATTCCCTAAACAATACAGTGTAACAACGATTTACATAGCATTTACATTGTATTAGGTATCACAAATAATCTAGAGTTGATTTAATGTATACAAAAGGATGTAGGGACTTGAGCATCTGTGGATTCTGGTATCCACGGTAGGGGGGGGTCCTGAAACCAATCCCTCCCAGATACAGACTGTATATAGAATAAATAAGCTACTACTACTAATTTGGGGATTTAAAACTAGAAGAAAGTAATATATCAGATAAGAATAACACAGAAATTGGTGGATAGTTTGGAGTTCTAGTATTTTAAGGTCTTATTTAAGGTTTTGTTAAGTCTGCATATTAAAAATAAAAGGATATTAGAAGAAACCAAACTAGGGGAGAAAAAGGGATAAGGTGAATTTGCACAATAAAAAGATATATGTGTAACTATTATATATCAATCAAAAAATGTTTAAGGCATAATAAATAAGAAATAAAACATTTTTATCAGCAAATCATGATAAATGCCACTGAATTATACTCACCTATTAAAATAACAGTCAAACAAAATTAACGGATGTTAAGTCCAGCAATATGCTCTTTACAAAAAACAGACCTGAAACATAAAGACACAAACGGGTTAGACAATAAAATTCTTGACAAATACAATAAAATCTGAAAAGCAATATTATCAGACAAAAGAGAACCGAGACTAAAAGGCATTCACCAGGATAGAGTCATGTTTCTTAAGGAAGTAGATTGGAATTTTAGTGCAATTCCTCACCCCTTCTAATAGGTTATACATTCATACTCTTTGCAATGTAACTTTGTTCTCCAACTGTGAGCATAATTTAATAAGCTTAATCATGTGACTTGTTCTGGTTAAGGCAATCTCTCTTCTGCTCTGGTGACCCATCATGAGCAGAACATGCCCTGGCAGCAAATGTCCTTTTGGCCTGAGACTCAGAAAGAAAACCTGTGGAGCAGATCTTAATTCGTCGTGCAGCCTATACACTCAGCCAAGCCCTGCCTAGATCAGCTGCACACAGTGAATGTGCAAGCCTGTGAACATGAGAATAAGGACTTGCTGTTGTATGGCACTGAGTTCAGGAGTGGTTTTCAGACATCCTTATTATCATGGCATTAGCTAACTAATATACATAAAAGCAGCAAGTCATAAGATAATAATGAACCTGAAAAGTTCACCAAGGAAAACTGGAAAACTACAAAGGCCCAAGGACTGTTAAGGTAAAAAAAAAAAAAAAAAAAAGCAGCAAAGGAGACTATAGAGGAGTGGCCAAAGGAGGGAGGACCAGTAGAAAACAAGTAAATGTTTTTCAAGCCGTTACCGACTATATCAAATGCTACAGAGAAGTAACTCAAGACAAGAACTACTAGACATTACAATCACGCTCACACTTCGCCACGCTCACATCACAGCCTTAATCACAATCACACACATCACACATTTCATCATAATCACGCGCAACCAAACATCACAATCGCCCATTATAATTATTCGTGCCGTCACACTCACACAAACAACCACATCCCCACACTAACTCCCATCAGTTTTTTGTCCCAACACCTGAAACACTCACCAGTAGCGTACTCTGAGCACTCCTCACTGCGGCTACTCGGGACACTCTGGGCCTAAGAGGCGCCGTGTCCCGTCAGCCGCCCACGGCTGGTGCAGTCCAGACCGTTCGAGTCCCTCGCTCGCCCCGCGCTGCGGGGACTCGGCGGCGTCATCTGCCGGATACGCCCGAATGCCCAGCCAGCGCGCAGTTTCTGAGATGCTGGGTGAAGGCTACCCGCAGATAGGTCCGGCACAGACGCCTAAAACTCCGAACCACCCCTTTGAGCCCGCGACGTTTCCGAGGACAACACCCCCCAGCAGGCCCCGCGGCCCCACTCAACTTCCGTCCAGAACGCACGTGCGTTTCCTGTGTGACGGTGAGGCGTGGGCCAGGTCCCCGGGAGAGTCATCTCCATTGCGCAGCGCTACGGCGACCTGCAGCTCTGGAGCTCGGCTGGATGCTGAGAGTTGCAGGCTCAGCCTTTTCGGGTGGGCCCAGGCGAGGAGCGGACAGGAATCGGCGTGGGTCCCGCGCTGGACTACATTTCCCAGAGGGCCCGGTGGCCATTCATTTTTCTCGCAGGAATTCGAACGTTTCGTCACTCCTGGCGGGACCCTTAGATCTGAGTGATGAGATATTGTGGTCCCCGGGAGAAACTGGTTCAGGTCTGCAAGAGCTTAGTTAGGTGAAGATACCTAAGGCCAACGGGGAGCTGGCGCCTTGGTCCTCTGCGGACGGAGCGGCCTGAAGAGGGGAGGTTGTGGAGTTGTCTGGGAGCTAATTACACTGCAAGGATTGTGGCTGCGTGTTCCCGTGGTGGTGTGTGATTGTGACTCTGCGACAATGTGGGGTGCCTCCGACTGTGCAGTTGTTATTGTGTGTTTCCCATGGTGTGTATGTAATTGTCACTGTATTGCCATGTATCGCTCCGTGTGTGCTGGTGAGACGTGCATGTCGCCTTAAGTGTGACTGTCCCTAAATGTATGTGGCATTCTGTTTATGAATATAGGATCCCGTCAAGTGTGCGATTGTAACTTCAGAACTTTGTCTCTAGGAAACCTTTTTTGAGGTCTGGTCAGATTCCAACCCTGGACAGCAGTGAACAGAGCCTTTCCCCTGAGCCACTGGAATAGGACAGGTTGCCCCATTTTCCTCTGATCTCCATTCCTCGTGTGTCGTGGGTAATGGAGCTGGGGAAGACGTCTTCCTTGACTAATTTGGGTACTAAGAAAAACCTGTTTTTCTTAGTTCTCTTTACTCTCCCAATTTTACCTTTCTCCAGCTGAGTCACCCAGAAGAGGAGGAAAGAATGCATGATGAACTTCTACAAGCAATATCCAAGGTGTGTTGTGGTCTCCTCTTTTTCTTCTGAAAATTCTTGCTTAATAAAGAAATGGCATTTAATTATAAGTCCCTATAATTTTCCGATCACAGAAAAGGATGGTTGTGCCACTCATGCTTGCTGAATTTTCTTCTCAAATATTTATTATGACTTAAAAATAAAAGGATGATTAGAGATCTTAAAAACACAGCATTACCAAGAAAAAATAAAATTTGGCCATTCAAATAATTAGTGTTAATATTTTAATGTATTTTCAAAAACCAAATTTTACTTAATTTCCTTACCATTTTATGTTCTACATTTTTACTAAAAAAGTGTCATAAATATTCTACCATGTCATCAAATGGTCTTGGGAAATACATTTTTCTGTGTTTGAAAAAACTATCACCACCCCCACAGGTTTGAATTTGGGTTTCCATGATTAACAATAAAATTGAACATATTACATGTGTTTATCAGTTTTTAGCATTTCATCTTTAGTGACATGTCCGTTCAAATCTTTACTCATATTTCTCGTGGAATAGCTCTTACTGATTTATACTAGTTATTTATGTAATCTGGGTCTCAGTCATTTATTGATTATGTTTTCCTACTATCTGGACTGTTCCATCACTTCCTGTAAAATGATTTTATGATAAGTTCTAATTTTTTAAAAGCTGAGTTTATCAATATTTTTCCTTTATGGTTAGTTAGTGCTTTTTGTATCTTATTTAATAAATCCTTCCCTGTCCCAAGGTCATGCAGATACTCTCTTATATTTATGCTTAAAGCCATAAGTTTCACTTTCATGTTTAGATATTTAATATACTTGCAACTGGTTTTTGTGTATGTTATGAGGTAGAGGTCAGATTCTGCCCCTCCTTATTAGTACCCAGTTTTCTCAGTACCATATATTGGAAGATCTATTGTATTTTCTTTGGTCGTCAAATATACCTAGTGTCTATATGTGCATGACGATATTTATGAATTCTTTATTCTCTTCCATTGATTTTGTATATTCCTGTGCCAGTATCATACGGTCTTGATTTAGCTCTTCTCCTTTGATGGCAATCTGCCTTATCTTCCTCTGACTGTTCTGTTTTTGGCTTGCTGTAATTTTAGTATAAGATATATATGTGTGTTTTATTTATCTGCTTGGAATTTGTGGAGTTTTAAAATTTAGGGATGGATATCTATTATTAGTTCAGGAAAATCTTCACTCATTATCCCTTTAAAAAGCCCCCACTATCATTCTCTCCCTTTTCTTCTCAGATTCTAACTAAACATAGGTTAGAATTTCTTGTTTTTTTCTGTCTTATCCCTTTATGATTCAAAAAGAACTTTACCTCCTCGGGACCACTCTTCCCATTGGATTACCGATCCGAAGGCGTGGGCAGCGATGCGGTCCCATGGGGCTGGAGGTTCAGTCTGGTGAGGGGTGGCGGGGGTCGCTGGACCCCACAAACATGCCTGAGACCCTCGGGAAGGCTGGCAGCAGAACGATCCCGGGCTTCATGAGCTCACTGCCCCACCGCGACCCGGGCCACCCAGCAGGGGTCCCTGCCTCGGTCTCCAAGCCCAGGAACTCCTGCCTCTCAGCACTGCTGTCCGGAAACGGCCGGACGAAAGACAAAGCGGCAACCCCAGCGGGCAGCAGAGGTGGGAACACCCGGAACTGGCCTCCCGCGGGGGCAGGTCAGGTGGAGAGAGCGTCTCGGAAGCTTTCTGGGGCGAATCCAAGCCCGAGACGGATGTCCAGGCGTGCCCCTGAGGACCCCCACCCCCCGGAAGAAAGCCAAGCACCATCGACTAAC
>PVKP010029173.1:0-29292 GCA_004027715.1 Plecturocebus donacophilus
GCCGGGAATGTCCCAGTCCGTGGGCATCAAATATTCGTCTGCAATTGCGGCGTCCCCTCGCTCTCTGCGCCCTCACCGCGAGCCACAATCCCGAGCTGCTGCTACGCGGCCATTTTGGATCTCTCTCCGCCCGGTGATGAAGTTTTTCTGTTTCTTAATTTTCCTTTGGCGGACGCCGGTTCCCCTCTTCCCGGGTTCTGTGCGCCCGCTGTGAAACTCTCCGTCCTCAGCGCTTCCAATTGCTGTTTTCCTTGTGGGGATGGGACCAGCCGAGCCCGTCCGTCCCGCACACTCCGCACCGGGAAGCGCCGCGCTGGGTGCCGGGAAAACAGCCGCGCCGGCCAAAAGAGTCGCGCCGGCGACCCGCGTGGCTTCTCCGCCGGGAATCTCCCGGTCTGTGGGCAACAAAAACTCGTCAGAAAGTGCGGCGTCCACTCGTTCTCTGCGCTTTCACTGGGAGCTACATTCCTGAGCTGTTGTTAGTCGGCCATCTTGGATCTCTCCGATTCTCATTATTCTTGTCGAGACTTAGCCATTCTGGATGGTGTGGGTATCACTGTTGTTTCGATTTGCATTATCCTAATGCTGAATACATTGAGAATCTTTTCATATGTGCAATGGGCATTTATATATTTTCTTTTAAATAGTGTTCATTCATGTCTTTTCTACACTTTTACATTGATTTTCACATCAATTATTTACTGATTTATAAGAATTACTTTCACATTTTGCATATGAGTCTTCTGTCAGATACACATATATATTTGATAAAGTGTAATGAAATTTTCTCTCCTAATATAAGAATTGTCCTTTGGACACTGTTAATTTTGATGAAAAGGACTTCTTAAAATTGATGAATCTTTAATTTTATATGATTATTGTGGTAGTTCAGTCAGGATAGTGGCAAAAATATTAAGGGAAACAATAGAGATAGTTATAGGGAATAGTCACAAAACCCCCTTGGAAGGCCTGGCAATTTGCATAGCTTCAAATGAAAGAATAGGCCAAAGGCAGTCAGTTCTTATCCTAGAGCATTAGAACATAAAGTAAATACTAGGAATTGAAAAGAGACTTTCCCAGATAAGTCTGTTTACCCCCACCTCCATTAACAACCTTTGATCATCCAAGCATGCATGACTACCCCTACTCAGAGTGTCAGCAGAAGTTTATTACCCACAAATGGTGTTTGCTTTAGGCTTCAGAATCTGGCCTTTAATCTTTACCCTCTAGTGGTATTGACTCAAGGCCTTTGTCATTTGATATGTGCTGAATAAAGGCTGGGAAGGCCAGCATGTTGGGGCTGGCAGCCATTAACTCCTTCGAGTGAATGACCCAGACACCCCAGCCCATTCTTTTACTGAATTTCGTGTCTGAGTGAATTTATTCATCCATCATGGGGTTGGGGTCTGCCTGACAGTGGTGTACCATGTGAAGAAACTTGTCAATGGTGCCCCCTCTGAGGTTTTGCTGTAAAAGATTGCAACAGAATCTCCCAAAACAAAGTAAAACACAACTGCATAGTTAGTAAGTCATTGGAGCCTGCTTGAGATATCTAAGTTCAGAGGCATTGGTCAGGTTGGGGTTTCTTCATGGGACACCAGTTATCAGCCAACGAAGACAATATATAAAAGTATTGAAACAACTGCTTAAAGCCAGTGGAGCCTCAGTCACAGAGGCTCAATTAAGGGATCTAATGCAATCTGTTGTTTCCCAAAGCCCATGGTTCCCAGCAGAAAGTACGCTTGATGCAGAGCTCTGGGAACAAGTGGGGAGAAATCTTAAGCAGCACCATGCACAAGGGCAACCTTCCATGCTCATGGTTAGGTAGAATCAATATTGTGAAAATGGCCATATTGCCCAAAGTAATTTATAGATTCAATGTTATCCCCATTAAGCTACCATTGACCTTCTTCACAGAACTGGAGAAAACCACCTTAAACTTCATATGGAACCAAAAGAGAGATTGCATAGTCAAGACAATTCCAAGCAAAAGAACAAAGCTGGAGGCATCATGCTACCTGATTTCAAACCATACTATGAGGCTACAGTAATCAAAACAGCATGGTACTGGTACCAAAATAGAGATAGAGACCAATGGAACAGAACAGAGGCCTTGGAGGCAATACCACACATCTACAACCATCTGATCTTTGACAAACCTGACAAAAACAAGCAACAGGTAAAGGATTCCCTGATTAATAAATAGTGTTTGGAAAACTGGCTAGCCATGTGCAGAAAGCTGAAACTGGACCCCTTCCTGACACATTGCACTAAAATTAACTCCAGATGGATTAAAGATTTAAACATAAGACCTAACATCATAAAAACCCTAGAGGAAACCTACGCAATGCCATTCAAGACATAGGCATAGGCCAGGACTTCATGACTAAAACACCAAAAGCAATGGCAATAAAAGCCAAAATAGACAAATGATCTAATTAAACTTAAGAGTTTCTGCACAGCAAAAAAAAAAAAAAATGAACAAACCCCTTCAAAAGTGGGCAAAAGATATGAACAGGCACTTTCAAATGAGATTTTTCTGAAGCCAACAAACATATGAAAAAATGATCATCATCACTGGTCATTAGAGAAATGCAAATCAAAACTACATTGAGATACCATCTCACACCAGTTAGAATGGCGATCATTAAAAAATCTGGAGACAACAGATGCTAGAGAGGATGTGGAGAAATAGGAATACTTTTACACTGTTGGTGGGAATGTAAATTAGTTCAACCATTGTGGAAGACAGACTGGCACTTCCTCAAGGACCTGGAAATAGAAATATCATTTGACCCAGCAATTCCATTACTGGGTGTATACCCAAAGAATTCTAAATAGCTCTATTATAAAGACACACACACACATATGTTCATTGCAGCACTGTTTACTATAGCAAAGACCTGGAACCAACCCAAATGCCCAACAATAATAGAATGGACAAAGAAACTGTGGCACATATATACCATAGAATACTATGCAACCATAAAAAAGATGAGCTCATATCCTTTGTAGGGACATGGATAAATCTGGAAACCATCATTCTCAGCAAACTGACACAAGAGCAGAAAATCAAACACCTCATGTTCTCACTCATAGCGGGGTGTTGAACAATGAGAACACAAGGGCATCTCATTGTATCCTCTCATATTTCCATCTCTTTGTGTCCTCTCATATTTCCTTGAGCAGTGGTTCGTAGTTCTCCTTAAAGAGGTCCTTCACATCCTTTGTTAGTTATATTCCTAGGTATTTTATTACCTTTGTAGCAATTGTGAATGGGAGTTTGCTCAGGATTTGGCTCTCTGTCTGTTATTGGTGTATATGAATAACAAAGTTTGATATGTCCTCTTATAAAGGAATATTCTTATAAAGTAGATATAATGTATGTTTTAAGATGAGCACACATGGTGTTATGTATCTAATTCTGGTATTCTAGGTTCTCACTCAACTATATGTTTTTGAACTATATTGATTTTACTACATACAGCCAATGCTTTTCTGAATTTTGTTGGAAAAATTACTATAATCTAGGTCAAACTTCATTTAATGTATGTTTGTTTTCATAGTAATAGGTATTCAGTTAGTTATCAATTCCTTACTTCTACACGTATCACAATTAACAACTTCATATGTTTTCTACACTTGTTCATAAAAAAACAGCTCTGTGAAAACTCTCCCGAAGAGGGTCTCTGATTCATATAGCAAATTTAATTTATTTAAATGAGGATAGACTCATTTCAAGATTATACTTATAATATGCATCTCACAATCAGGACACTTGAATTTTACACTCCTGATATCCAACTTATGAATATGTAGTGATTTTACAAATTGTAATGAATTTCAATAGATAACCACATCATGTTAAGCTTTATGAAGCTAAAATTCTTTTACTTGTTTTAATGTATTATTTTGTTAAGTAATCCAAATACTGGCCTGGATTTTAAATAGAAAGCTGCATTAATAATAATCCATGTCAAAAAGAACAGCAAGAAAACCAGAGATTATAACAGAGACAGGTAAAAGTTGAAAAGTGTGTGAAAACTATCAGAATCAAAAGGAAGTTGCTCATCTAAAAAACAAAAACAGAAAATCAACCTTGACAGAGCTAGGGAAGTCTGTGAAGGAGGGGTTGTAATACTTGTATGTCTGATTTTTAAAAATGAACCCGAAGGACTTGTAGAAACCACAGTCTTGCACAAAGGCTACCACAGTTTTACCCACACAGAAATAATTCTGCAAGGACATCTGTCCAGCAACTGCTTGTTCAACCTTAAACTGGCATCATCATCATTGATTTTTGCAGCCAGGAATAATAATCTCAAAACAATTATGTTGACCCCCCTACCCCTGCATTTGTTTCTTTAAAATCCTTTGTCTTCTCTTACCTCTCTGAATACACACATAGTTTGGCATGTGTATTCCGATTTTAATGCCTTTTCCCAAATGAAAATCATTTTCCTTCAGAGAGCCTGTCTTGGTTTGTTGTTTAGGTTTACGTAAGTGGTGTGAGAAATGAGAACCCAAAAAGATTACTACTGCAAGAAACAGTAATTCTTGAAACCTGTGTGCAGTACTCACTTGAGCCCTTTGAGCTCTCCGCCTCCACAGCTTGCCTTTTTCATCCTAATGAGTCTTTTCTCAGGCTGAGCCTCCCTCTTTTTGGTAGAAGCTCTTGAATTTTTTAGTAATCTGATGTGGATTAGACAGCCTTAATTCTGTCTCTGAGGCATATCTTTTCAGGTGAATTTACTTCTGGTTCATTCTACATGTCTAATTTAACATTTTGTTTGATCTGCACATATGGGTTAAGTTGAAACATTGATCTGAATCACACAGTCCCCATATTGGGTATGTTTCTAACCTTCCTGAAAATGTGATAACTATAGTTTATTTCCAGACACTACCGTTATTTCACATTGACATTGTTTTCTTGTGTGGGTATGTGAGGTTGACATAACAACAATTAAACATATCCCACTGAAAATAAATGAAATTTCTAGCAATTTCTTGCCACGTTAAAAAAAAATTTTAGGAAAAAAATGAAAAGCACTAAAGGAATATAGTTTTAGCTTTAAATTTACATTAGTTTGAGTGATCGGCATGGGTTATCTAGGAACCTCTTTAGTGCAGCCTTCACAGTCTTGTTCCTCAGGCTGTAAATTAGGGGGTTCAGCATTGGTATCACCAGGGTATAGAAGACTGAGGCCATTTTGTCAGTATCTAATGAATGATTAGTCCTTGGTTGCAAATACATGAAAAGGAGAGTCCCATAGAACACAACCACAGCTGTCATGTGAGAAGCACACGTGGAAAAGGCTTTTTGTCGTCCTTCTTTGGAATGTATCCTCAAAATGGTAATAACAATGTTGAAGTAGGATATTATGACAATAGTCATGGAGAAAAACAAGTTGGTCCCTGAAAAGGTGAACACTGCTGTTTCTGGAATGTAGGTATCAGAACAGGACAGTGCTAGCAAAGGGACATTGTCACAGTAAAAATGGTTGATGATGTTGGAAGAACAGTATGACACAGAGAACACACAGGAAGAGACAGTCAGTGCTGTGATAAGACTCTGAAGGTATGTGACGGACACCAGCAGACAACACAGCTTTGGAGACACCACTACCGTGTAGAGCAGAGGGTTGCAAATAGCCGCGTAGCGGTCATAGGCCATTGCAGCCAGCATGAAAATCTCAGCCACAATGAAAACCAAGAATCCACCCAGTTGGGTTGCACATCCATAGTAAGATATGGTTTTCTTGGTAACCAGGAAGTTAACCAACATTTTAGGGGCAATGACAGTAGAATTGCAAAGATTGATGATAGCCAAGTGTCGGAGGAAAAAATACATGGGTGTTTGAAGTTGAGGGTCAACACTGGTAAGGGTGATGATGCCCAGGTTCCCTGCCACGGTCAGCACATAAAGCACCAGGAAGACCAGGAAGAGGGGAATCTGGAGGTCCAGATCGTCTGAGACTCCCACAAGAATAAACTCTGTCACCCATGTGAGATTTCCTGAAGCCATTTATATTGTTGCCGTCATCTTTTATCTGAAAAAATTGAAATAAATTAGTGGATAATAAAATTAATGTTTCTATTAGACATTAGGTAGTTAAATATTTCATTTGAAATCAGTTTATATTTTTTGACAACCCTTAAAATTTCAGAACCTAACTGTTTTTCTCCCCATGTTTCATAAACTTCAGAAATAAAAATTCCCCAGACAATTAAGAGTCTTAAAACTGTCTTAACAAGCCATTTATGTATTCACTATTGGATATAGTTAATATTGAGTGAATACATATTTATTTATTTTATGATATGTCAATATTATTATGCATATATCAACTATATTAGCATATGATATTGGATAAATATATATACAGTTGATATTAATGTATATTCACATATATTATATGCACATATTAGCATTTGATATTGATGAATATATATACACATATATACATATGTAATTTATTACTTACAATTTTTATTTGTGTGTTTCTGTTTGCATTTCGAATGATAAGAGAGAGCAGCCTTTAAAAAATTGGTGAGACAGAGTAACCAACAGTTATCTTTTCTTAGCTTCCACTGGTGACTTTTCCAGCTCATACCTTGTCATTAATAACCCTTGGGAATTTCAACGTCTCTATGGGAAACATTTTGAGTATTCTGGATTTTGCTTTATCAGTTTCCACTACATAATGTTGCGTTAGCTGAGCAGAAGTAGGCCTACACCTCAATATTGTTCCTTCTGAGTGTAATTCTGAAAGTCAGAATCCTCTTTACTTAATCACATTTCATTACTTCTACCAATAGGCTGGTCCTGTCTTATCATTATGACTTCTCTTACGCGGACTCTTCTCTACTATTTTGTTCCAGAAGCCTACTCTCCCTTCCATTTCTAGCTTATACATTTTCACTTTAAATTGTTAAAAGTTGTTTTTTTTAATTCTTACTACTTACAACTTTTATTTGTTAAAGTTTGATACTCTTGATTTATTATACTTGTATAGAAAAACAAGTGGGGAAGACTATTAATATTTATTTAGAAAGTGAGAGAATTATGCTAGAAATTTTGTACTGAGAATTATGCTAGAAATTTTGAAATAGTTATCTTGTTCTGCAGGAGTACCCTAGAATATAGGTAGATGGTAATTATTTTCATGTCTAATAAAAAAATTGAGTCTCAGTGAAGTAAAACAACTCAAAAAAGACTATGTAAGACATTGGTCTAAACTTCGTGGTTTTATGATTTTGTTTTTGTGATTTTGTTTATGTGATTGCTTGGTTTGTGTTAGTCTACCAATTAATAGCTAGGTGATTTTTACCAGGAATTATATTCTTATATTATTAAAATTAAATGAGATAATGCACATAAATAGATTTGTTTTTCCAGAGCCTGGTACCAAGTAAATGCAAAATGGATGTTACCTTCAGTTTTTGTTATTAGCATGCTTTGAGTAATTTTTGGTGCAAGTTCCTATTTCAGTTCTGATAATTCATTCTACCTTACTGAGTGTTTTTACAATTGATATAGAAGTAGCAAATGAATAATGATACTGCAAATTTTTTTAAAAACTGGAACACACAATACCTACCTACATCTTTAACAAATAAAACATGCTGTCTTGCAATCAGATTGTCTCTTAAGTCTTCAGCGTTTCTTTGTTCTGATACATTATTAAATACATCAAATTTGAGGCTGAGAAACTGATCTGATTATGTGTAGCATTTATTCTCTATCTTTTGCTTCTTGCCACTGCACCTAAAAATAACTGTATGTCTTATAAGCAGGCAAGCTTATGATGTAAAACCTTGTGCTAACAATTCCTTTGATCAAAATATTACCTGTTTGGTTGCTACACACAAAGCAGCTCAATGCATTGTTCATTCTGACGTGTATTCCATACATACCCTTAATTTAGCAACAAAAAACAACATCATGAACAACAGCAATTATTTATTGGCTACTCTGAATTTGTGTAATTAGCTTAGGAGAGGAAGAGAATTTGCAAATAGTTAATATCTTTATTCATTATTAATTTCTCCTCTTCTGAAGCATGGCTGAGGGCAGAGCTGGGGTTGATTTTTATTTCAGCAAGTATATGCCATAAAGAGCCCTTAGAACAGACCCAGTTTTCTCCTGTTGGATTTTCTTTTTTGGAATATTTTTGAGTTAGAATTTTCCTGTTAAAGGCTACTAAAATTTTTCACAAAAGGTTTTTTAAATTAGTTTTTGAAAAGAAATATTTTATAGGTCTACCAATATTATGAATCGCAACATAAAAAAATAAAAATATACCTAATGTTAATAATTTTAATATCAGTTTCACTTTAAAAAGTGTCACCCTCTGGTTAAGTAATCATATTGCAAATTAACTCTTAAATAGCTTCTGAGATGATTTCGTGACTATATTTCATTGATATCTAATTGTGGAATTTGTGTTACACTTGTCAAGACATGGGTCTGGTTTGAGACAAGCACTGAATTTCAACATGAGTTTTTGGTGTCCGTCAGAAAGACTGACTACTAGCACCAGGGAATCTTTTCATTCTAGGATTTTTCACCCCAGGGAATGCAAGAAGAAAAAGCTCATTTTTATTAGTATCAAGTATTTTTGCAGCCCTTCTTTGAAACATCAAATCAAATGCATTGGAGACACTTATGACACTTCCCTTATGGTATAGAGTTCTCTCTAAACATCTCAGTTCTAAGGCAGAAAAAAATCACTACTCATATTAAGGTGGAATATACTAACCATAATGACTATTCATTTTATTTGGTATAAACATGCAAGCAGTCTAGTTTATCAATAGAGATGCTAGATACTACTGTTTGTTATATCACTGTCACTCCCACTAAGAAATCAGTGGGCAGATATTTGAGTTACTTGGAAAAGAAGACAAAGTAGATATCATTTCAGTCCTGAGTCTGAGTTAAATCAGGGTTGAATCCTCAAAGATAATTGATTCTTACATGAAGCTTAGTAAGAAGTAAAATATTTGGTGTAACGTACCCGTGTAGAGATATCTGGCAAGGCCCAGACCCAAGGTTCCTGCTCAAAGCATGCTAGAGTTTTTTAAGTGTCTGAAGTCTCTGAAGACCTTCATACTGAATATGTCTGTTTCTAGGTTCCAGTCCCCAAGCATGACAATACGATTTTCCAAATAAAGATCTGATTCCCCAGGGAAAGAAAGATAACCAATATTCATTAGCCAAGATTCCACTCAAAACTTTACCCAGAGTGAAAATGTGCAGATTGCCTACGGACTCACTTAGATAACCCTACTTAATAAAAAAAGATTGCAATTACCTGTATATAAATGGGGAATTGATGCTGTTGGCCCTGAGATGAAAAAATTAATAGTTAGAAAGCAGCACAGAATTCTGTTTCCAATGGTCAATTTTAATATGAATATTGAGAACAGAACTAAATGGAAAGCCCCCATTCTGCATCAAGAGCAACTCCTGCAAATAAGTAAAAAAGAAAAAAACAGGTGACATAAAACATAAATTTAACATGTGAGTGATTCTAAAAAATGAATATCAATTTTTAATTGATTTCTTAATGTGACAAGGAGAAGTATTAATTAAAATTCTTTTTACACTCATCATATATTTGGTCTTATTTCTAGTGATTAATTAAAATTATTTGGATGGAAAATATGTTTTTTATATGAGCCTGTGATCTTCCCTCAAAGCATATAGAAGTATCATAATTAAATACTGATAGCATTTTTTTTTTTACTTTTGTGTGAAATTTTCTAGCCTGTAAGCATTGTAGGTACAAAAGTTATATCTGTAATTACATTCTAGACACTTATTTCTCTCACCCAAATTAGTAGTTTTATATTATATGCCTTACTATTTTAAAATAATGCATCATTAAATACAATCTAATTTTCACTTATCCAACTTCTCCGATTTCCATTTCTTCCATTTGATTCAGAATTAACCACTTTTGACTATCACCTTTTATTTTCTTTTCAAGTCTTTATATTTTTAAGAACACTTACCATGAGATCTATCATCTTAAAAAGTTGTAACTATACATTGCAGTAATCTTACCTATAGGGGCAACAATAACAAAAAATAGATAAATACAGGACATCTCTGGAACTTAATCCTAACAACTCTCCATTTATGCCTGCCTCCTTACCCGAGCACCTGGAAACTCCTATTCTCCTCTGTGCTTTTATGCATTTGAATATTTTGCATACCTTATGTAAGTGGTATCATAGAGAATTGGTCCTTTTGTGTCTGACTTATTTTATTTAACACAATGTCTTCAAGTTTAATAAATACTATCTAGTTTTTAAAATAAAATCAATATACTATTGTATTTTTGGTATATAAATGATATGTATCATTTCAGTCATGTAGTTTTAAATTTACATAAGTGAATTTATGATGTTTATGTAATTTTTGATTGACTTATTTTTTCTTGGAATAATGTTATTTTGTTATTTAAATATCTTAATATAGATTTGTTTATGCATTTAAACTAGATAAAAAATTTGGTTGTTGTGTCTTCTATATTACATGAAATAATGTAATTCACATTTTTTTGAGTCCTCATTTTTCTCTCATATAATGTTCTATCAAGTCTATACACTTGGATGACACTTGGAAATTGCTAGGCCATATAGTGTCAATATTTTCAAATCTAGTTGATTCAACAAAAATGTTTTAGTATTTCTATTTATATCTTAATATTTACATTTGTAAATATTTAATGTTCATATAGCCAAGAAAACATTGGTGGTATTTTTCTACTCAGACCTCTAGCAGTTTTTATTATGCCAGGAAGCTCCTATTTTGCTAAGTAAAAGGAAACAATGAAATATTAAAATTTTACTTTGAACCTTTAATAATTAAAAATACATTTAGTCTACTGGACAACTGATAACCACACACAAAATAATGAAGTAGAACAATTACATCTAATTTTACACAAAAACTAACTTCAAATCAACACCCTAAGTATAAGAGTAAAATTATGAAACTCTCAGAAGACAACAAAGAGATAGTCTTTATGACCTTCTCTGTGTTTGGCAATAGATTTCTAAACATTATACCCAAGCTACAAGCAACAATAATAAAAAATAGATCAATCAAACTTCATCAAAATTAAAAATATTTGTTCATCAAAGGACATTATCAAGACAGCGAAAAGACAACCTAAATAATAGAAGAAAATATCTTCAAATAATACATTTAATAGTATTGGATAACTAGAATACATAAAACAACTACAACTCAACAATAAGGAGTCAAATAACCTTAGTAGTCTACTTAAAAATGACAGCCTGTAATCCCAGCACTTTGGGAGGCTGAGGCGGGTGGATCACGAAGTCAAGAGATCGAGACCATCCTGGCCAACATAGTGAAACCCCGTCTCTATTAAAATATAAAAATTAGCTGGGCGTGGTGGCGTGCGTCTGTAGTCCCAGCTACTTGGGAGGCTGAGGCAGGAGCATTGCTTGACCCCGGGAGGCAGAGGTTGCAGTGAGCTGAGATCCAGCCACTACATTCCAGCCTGGCGCCTGGCGACAAAGTGAGGCTCTGTCTCAAAAAAAAAAAAAAAAAAAAAAAGACAGACACATTTGAATAAAAATATCTCCAGAGAGACAAACAAATGCCCAATAAACACATGAAAGTTACTCAACATTAGTTATTAGACAATTGTAAATAAGAATTACAATGAAATACCAGCACTTCGGAAGGCCAAGGCAGGTGAATCACGAGGTCAACAGATTGAGACCATCCTGAACAACATGGTGAAACCCCGTATCTACTAAAAATATAAAAACTGGCTGGGTATGGTGGCACATACCTATAATCCCAGCTACTCAGAAGGCTGAGGCAGGAGAACTGCTCAAACTAGGGAGTCAGAGGTTGCAGTGAGCTGAGATCACGCTGCTGCATTCCAGCCTGGCAACAGAGCAAGACTTCGTCTTAAAAAATAATAAAATAAAGTAAAATAAAATAAAATAAATAATTTTTGAAAATATTATGCTAAGTGAAAGCAGAACAGGCAACAAAGGTCACCTTTTCTATGATTTCTTTATAGAAAATATCCAGAATAGGAAAATACAGAGATGGGGCACCGAGTGTCAGGGGCTGGAGTAAGTGAGAACTGGGGAGAAACTACTTATAGGTACTTCATAGTGATGGAAGTGTTCTGGAGCTAGACAGAGGTGGTGGTTACACCATATTATGAATGTAATAATTGCCACTGAATTATTCTGTTAAATAGTTAATTTCATCACATGGGAATTTTGCCTCAATGTATTATTTTTAAATGAGTTTAGATATAATTTTACATGTTGTGTGTCTTTTTAAATTAAGACCAAAATTTTATTTTGCCCATGTAACTGGTGTGTATTCTTGATAATAAATTGTGTCTGATGTATGAAATCAAATTGTTTAATTAGTTCATGAAAGCTTTTAGTTTATAGAAGTTTCAAATTTAGTAAACTCATCTTAGTTTGTATTTGCTAGCAAATTACCCAAAAATGTTTGAGTGTTTTCTATCATTTAATGTTTACATTTTCTAGATTATTATTGATGTATATACATTGTCCATGAGAGGTTTCATTCTTTACATATTTTCTCTATGTATATTTTATGCATTGTGCTATAAACTTTATTATGAATTAATTCAACAAATAGATAATTGTTTCTATTTTCCCAAGTCTGTAGCTTGGCCTTTTCTTATATTTTTGGTACTTTTTATCATGCAGACTTTACAATTTTTAAAGAATAAAATTTAATAATCTTTCTGATTTTAGGTGGTATTTAAATATCTCTTCTATCCTAAATCATATATACACATAAGCATACACACACACACATACATGCATGCACACAGGGGCTGTCCTCATTTGCATGATTTGGCATGCAGATATGATGAATATCAATGACCATAACTTAATTTTGATTTTTGAAGGAAAGAACCATGTAGTATGAGAGGAGACAGCTTTCAAATAGGAGAAAATAAATCCAGAGGTATTGGGTAAAAATATTTGTGGGAGGAGATGCTCTATATTTGTACTTTTGAAGTGTGATTTAAATGTATTAATCACATTTTAGCAAAATATTTCTTATATGGAGATGAAAGAAAATAATTACATTTTTAAGTAATGATTACATACATAAATGCCTGAGAATGTGCATTTTTGTGTATATCAATTACTATCAGCATATATGTACATCTATATGTGAATACATGTACATATATACATATGCAAAATATGTGTGTATATATATCAATATATAAACATAGTTAAAATAGATAACACAGATTTTTCTACATGTAAGAACAGCATAGGTATAGGGTCACCTATGACTTTTATTTTAAAACATTCAAGAAAAAAACAGAATTACACTAATAAATTATACATTTTCATTATTGTCTAGGGAAAACTCTTGCTAACCAGGCTTTTCCTCTACTGTCATACCACAATAATCATCAACAACTTCAGTGACCAAATGTGTGGGGATTTCTTCCTCCCACACCAGGCAGTAGACACAAACTTGGTGTCCTCTAATTCATTTGCAACACTATCTACCTGGAGATCCCATAGGTTGGGCGTTCAGTCCTCAAAATTGCCTCCCAACAACACTTGAAATAGAAGTTGGTTTGTGTGAGGTTCAGAACAAGAAATAGCAAGGAGAGGAGGGATATCACAAGTCCGGGTCTCTGGAACTTCTGACCAACCAGCTTCAAGTTGGAGCTCCCATGACCACCTCTTTGGATATCATTAAATTACTGAAGCAGCTCACAAAAGTCAGGGAAACATATTACTTGCTTATGATACAGGATATTGCAAAGGAGACAGATGAAGGGATGTGTAGAGCAAGGTATAAGAAAAGGGGTGCATAGCTTCCATACCCTCCCTCACCTTGCCAACCTCTAGGAACTTACACCTGTTCTGCTATCCAGAAGCTCACTGAATCCTATCCTCCTAGGTTTTGTGGAAGCTTCAAGGCATCAGCATTCCTTCTCCCAGGGCATGGGTGGTACTCTCTCATGGGAGAGTCATAAGACTCACAATCAGTATAGTAAACATTGGAATCCTGCCTTGGGGCAAGTGAAAAGAGGGCAGGAGAAGGTGAAAGGTCTGCCCTTGAGGCCTAACACACCCAATATTATAACAAAAGACTGTAACAAGGGCTATGGGAATTCTGGATAAAAGCCAACCTATATCATAACACCATAATGACACGCTCTTGGTACCGAGGTACAAAGTATCACTCTTAACTTTTTTAAATCTATTTTTTAGTATGAAAGTATACTTTATTGATAACCTGATTTTTCCCAAACATTTTTTTCATTGCCTCCTTTACATCTTTGTTCCTCAAACTGTAGATGATGGGATTCATCATGGGAATCACAATGGCGTAAAATATTGACACTATCATGTCATGCTCCAAAACGTAGCTGGAACTTGGTCTCACATACATGAAGAGGATTGTCCCATGATAAATTGACACTCCAGTTAGGTGAGCTCCACAGGTGGAGAAGACTTTTCTCCTCCCTTCCACAGAATGCATCTTCAGAATGGCCAACAGAATGAAAAAATAGGAGATCAGGACAGTCAGGACAGTGACTATCTCAATAGAGCCCACAAAGTAGAAGAGTAGAAGCTGATTTGTGTGTGTCAGAAGAAGAAATAGCCAGGAGAGGAGGGATATCACAGAAGACGTGCCGAATTTCATTGGATCCACAGAAAGACAGACTAAATGTAGCCACTGTATGTATAGTAGCATGCAGAATGCCAGCAATGTAGGAAGCAGTGATGAGTGGCACGTAGACTCTGGGTGACATGTTCACTGAATACAGGAGTGGGTTTTAGATGGCTGTTTGAAAACAGACTAATACAGAAGATTGGTAGTGAGATAAGTGGAGCCTTGCTATAAAGATACTTGAAAATGTGGAAGCAACTTTGGAACTGAGTAATGGAATAGTTTGGAAGGTTCGGAAGAAGACAAGAAGATATGGGAAAATCTGGAACTTCCTGGAGACTTTTTGAATGATTTTGACCAAAATGCTGATGGAGATATAGACAATGGGGTCCAGTCTTAGGTGGTCTCAGATGGAGATGAGAAAATTATTGGGAACTGGAGCAAACATCACACTTGCTATGCTTTAACAGAGACAGGTGGCATTTTACCCCTGCCTTGGAGATCTGTGGAACTTTGAATTTAAGAAAGATACTTTAGTCTATCTGATGGAAGACACTTCTAAGCAGCAATGTGTTCAAGATGTGATCAGACATTTTCTAAAATTGTATGCTTACATGTGTGAAGAAAGAAACAATCTCAAATTAAAAATTACATTTAAAGGTGTAGCAGAGCATAAAATTTGGAAAATTTTCAGCCTAATCATGCTGTAGAAAAGAAAAACCCATTTTCTGAGGATAAATTTAAGCCTGCTATGGAAATTTGAGTAAGTGACGAGGAGCCAAATGTTAATAGCCAAGACAATGGGGAAAGTGTCTCCGGTTATTTTATAGATCTTCATGGCAGCCCCTCCCATTACAGGCCCAGAGGCCTAGGAGGAAAAAATCATTTCCTAGGCTGGGTCCAGAGTCCCACTACTGCTCTGTGCATCCTTAGGACTTGGTGCCCTGCATCCCAGCCACTACAGCTTCAGCCATGGCTAAAAGGTGCTGGGGTACAGATCAGGCCATTGCTTCTGAGGGTGCGAATCCCAGGCCTTGGTGGCTACCACCTGGTATTGGGCCTATGTGTTGCAGAGGTCAGGATTTGAGGCTTGGCAGCCTCCACCTAGATTTCAGAGGATGTATGGGAATGCCTGGATGTCCAGGCAGAATTCTGCTACAGAGACAGAGCCCTCTTGGAAAACCTCTACTAGGGCAATTCAGAGGGCAAATGTGGAAATGTGGGGTCAGAGCCCCCACACAGAGTCCTCATTGGGGCACTGCCTAGTAGAGCTGTGATAAGAGGGCCACCATCCTCTAGACCAGAATGGTAGATCTACTGACAATTCGCACCATGAACCTGGAAAAGCTGCAGGCACTCAATGCCAGTCCATGAAAGCAGCTGCAGCGACTGTACCATTTGGAGCCACAGGGTTGGAGTTGTCCAAGGCTCTGGGAGCCCACCCTGTGCATCAGCATTCCCAGTATATGAGATATTGATTTGAAGTATATTATTTTGAAGCTTTAAGATGTAATGACTTCCCCACTGGATTTCATACTTGTATGGAGCCTGTAGCCCCTCTGTGTTGGCCAATTTTTCCTATTTTGAATGAGAAAATTTACCCAATTCCTATACCCCCATTGTATCTTGGATGGAACTAATTTTTCTTTTCCAGGCTCATAGACAGAAGGGATTTTGTCTCGGATGAGACCCTGGACTGTTGACTTTTCAGTTAATGCTGAAATGAGTTGACTTTAGGAGACTGTTAGGAAGGCATGATTGGTTTTAAAATCTATGAAGGAAATGAGCTTTGACAGGGATTGGGGCAGAATGATCTCTTTTGGCTCTATGTCCCTACCCTAATCTCACCTTGAATTGCAATCCCCATGTGTTAAGACAGGAAACCGGTGGGAGGTGATTGGATCATGGGGAAGGTTTCCTCCATGCTGCTCTCTTGATAGTGAGTGAGTGCTCAGGAGAACTGATGTTTTACAAGCATGCACTTCCCACTCCCTGCTGCCTTGTAAAGAAGTGCTTTCTTCTCTTTTGCCTTCCACCATGATTGTAAGTTTCCTGAGCCTCCATCCTAGTCATGCAGAACTGTGAGTCAATTAAACCTTTCCTTTATAAATTATCCAGTCTCAGGTAAGATTCTTTAGAGGAATGTGAAAACAAACTAATGTAAATAGTAATTAAAAACCTCCCAACAAGGAAAGCTGTGGATCAGATGTCTTTATGGCTGAAGTCTACCAAACATTTAAAAGAGAATCATTACCCATCATTCTAAAACTCTTTCAAAAAATACAAGTACAGTAGTCCACTTTATCCATAGAGGATACCTTCCTAGGCCCACAGTGAATGCCTGAAACCACAGATAGTACTGAACCTGATTGCCATCAATCAGCACATGTTTCTGTTCCTATCTACCACTCATACATTTAATGGCTCTTTCATCTTAAATAAGCATTATTGATATGGTTTGGCTGTGTCCCCACCCAAATCTCATCTTGAATTGTAGCTCTCATAATTTTCATGTGTTGTGGGAGGAACCTGGGGGAAAATAACTGAAGAATGAGGGTGGTTTCCCCCACACTGTTTTCATGGTAGTAAATAAATCTCATGAGAAGATAGTGGGACCCCACCTCTTGCCTCAGAGTGACCTGGGTGGGAGACATGAGTCAAAGGTGATCATTTTGGCGCTTTAAACTTTTACTGCTCTGTTGGGTTTTGGACTTGCATGGGGCTATTAGCCCCTTCATTTTGGCCAATTTCTCCCATTTAGAATGGGTATATTTATCTAATGCCTCTATCCCCATTGTATCAGGAAGTCACTGAAGATTTTTACATTGACCTTCTATGGTTCTAATATCATAAGTTATTTCTACTGTTATGATGTTTCTTTGTTAGCTGTGCTATGCTCACATGCATGATAAATAGAAATGATCTCACCATTTTCAGTACTTAATTTGAAATTCTTTCTTCTGGTACATGCTGATTTTATTAAGTATTTGTTGAATGCATTCTGTAGAGATCAGTAAAAAACTTTCTTCACATGTGTTTCTTGTCTGATAGTGGTGGTTGTGTTCTGTGGGTTTCTACACTTTATGTACTTGCAGCTCAAATCCACTCCCTTTTTTGGTAATAATAAAATTACCTCTATGTTTTCCTCTTTAGTGATTACCATGCTTAACCATTTGATGTACAGTGTAGGGAGCAAAGAGGTAAAAAATAATGCCTTCTTGTAGCTGTTTTCTGAAGCTGTTTTCACAGCTTTATATTTCACACTTTATATATTAATGATCAATATAAAATATTGTTCTAGGAAGCTATGTTAAAGGTAAATGTCACTAATAAATATTTCTAGTACATATAAATACATTATTTGGGCTCCACAGGAAAAACTGAGTATAACACAGACAAACAGGTTTTTAATTTTCTTTAGGCAAACTCATCTTCAAGTTTTGTACCTCAATTGTCAAGTTCTTACCAACATCCTTTGATTCTGATTTAATGTTTCCTTTAGTTATGCCATAGAAGCTCAAATTTCTTGCCATATAAACACTTATTAAACATCAATAAAATATTTGTTCATTTCTTTAATTTTTTTAGACAAGATATGTTCTCAATATTATTTTCATTGTATTCTCTAAAACTAAAACAACAATGTAAATTATGAGAATATTTTGCAGGCAGCATATATTTTGGGTGATATTTCTTTATTAAATTCATTCTGACAATTTTTGCCTCTTGAATGGATAATGTAATCCATTTATACTTAAAGTAACTACAGGTATTGATTAGTCAGGAGAGGGGCAAAATGACTGACTAGACACAGCCAAGAAGTTCTGCTCCCATTGAGAGAGACCAAATTATGAGTAAACCAAATAGTATGAACAGATTTTCAGAGAAAAAACACTAAGAGTTATGGAGAAGTAATGCAGACTCTGAGGTTGAAGATAGAGAAATCTGGGAAGGCTGAGTGGAATACCTGAATGCTAAAGCTAGTTTCAAGTCCCCAAACAACTTCTAGGGAATGGGTCAGAGAAAGGACTGTGGGATGGCTCACTCTCACGCTGAATCTCTGAGATTCTAGCTATAGGCAACTCCATGCCGTACATGAACATTTGAACTGGCAGGAGAACCTATCCAAAGAGTAGACAGAGACGAGACTTCATTGGAGTGGATCTGTGGGCCTTTGTGCATGGAAGAGTTCCACTGAAATATGGCCATAGGTGCCCATCCCCTAGGGCTCTAAATCTCCTTTTGAGAAGCTCTATCCCCAGCTGACTGCTGAGTTTGGAGAAAGCAGGGCCAACTTCCCCTTAGAACTGGGGCATATCTGTTCTGCAGAGTTTCCTGCCTTCCAGCCCCTTCCATGGCCTCTGTCTGGCTGCCCTACAGAAGTGTGTGCACAGTGCAGAATCTGTTCCCCAGCCTGGATGTTTTGCTCCACTTCAGTATGTAACTGGTTGGGTAGGAGCATTTTGGATCCTCTAGCACACTCCAAACCCAAGTCCAAGGGTAAAGAGAATTAAATTGTGAGCCAGTTCTGGTGCCCTAGGGCTGTAGCATGCAGGTGGGGAATACCAATCCAAGATCTGTGGCTTGCACTTGCCTAGAAGAGGACCTTACATTCTCAGAGGACTGAGAGGGGTGGAATGCACAAGTTAATAGTCTGTAAGACTGGGTATGGGTGGGTATGGGTTGTGCTGTCTTCTGCAGAGATGGTCTTGAAAGGAAGTAGCCTATCTCCTTGATCAAGCTTCTACCCAGGGAGTCCTGTGGCCTGGAACACCTAACAGAATAAATGCAGGTGTTGTTCCAAGGATCAGAAGGGGCTCTTCTAAGGTCCAGGAGTGAAGCCAGTGAGAGGGGTTACTTATCTCCTCTCCAAACTTCAGACACACAGGAGACAATACAAATGAAGCCATGCAGCTGAGTCAAAGCCTATCTACTGCCCATTACTCCTAAGCATCATCTACTGAATAGCAGCACCAAACTACAACACCAAAAATATTTTGCTATTAAACCAGCCTGTGAAACAAAGGGTAAGAATTCAGCCACAGATAAAGACTCTGTACTGAGTCTTGGCCCTCTGAAAACATCTAGAAACAATACCAACTGACTATCCTCAACTTACATCACAGTTAAAGGAACAACAGTCCTCCTAGATGAGAAAGAATTAACACAAGAACTCTAGCAATTCAAAAAGTCAGAGGGTTCCCTTACCTCAAAATGAGGCCTCTAGCTCCCCAGGAATGGTTCTTAAATAGGTCAGAAAAGACTGAAATGACATGCACAGAATTCAGAATCTAGGTAGAAAAAAAGATTATCAGGATTCAGGAGAAATTTAATACCCAATCTAAGAAATCTAAGAAATTCCGTAAAATTGTTCAAGAGCTGAAAGAGGATACAGACATTTTAAGAAAGAATAAATTTGGGCCAGCTGCAGTGGCTCACACCTGTAATCTCAGCACTTTGGGAGGCCGAGGTGGGTGAATAACCTGAGGTCGAGAGTTCAAGACCAGCTTGATCAACATGGAGACACCCAGTCTCTACTAAAAATGCAAAATTAGTTGAGTGCAATGCTGCATGCCTGTAATCCCAGCTTTAACCTGGGAGAAGGAGGTTGCAGTGAGCTGAGATCGCACCATTGTACTCCAGCCTGGGCAACAGGAGTGAAACTCCATCAAGGAAGAAAGGAAAGAAAGAAAGAAAGAAGAAAGAAAAAGAAAAGAAAGAAAGAAAGAAAGAAAGAGAGAAAGAAAGAAAGAAAGAAAGAAAGAAGGAACGAACTGAGGGAGGGAGGGAGGGAGGGAAGGAAGGAAGAAGAAAGAAAGAAAGAAAAAGAAAGAAAGAAATAATTTAAAGTATTAACAGCAGAATAGATTGAACTGAGGAAAGACTTGTAGAGCTCAAATACCAGTTCTTTGAATCAACTCAGTCTGAGGAGAAAATAAAAATAATCTTAATAATAAACAAAACCTCTGAGAAATATAGGATTATATAAAGAAATCAAATCTACAGCTTATTAGCATTCCTGAGAAAGGAGAAGGAATAAGCAACTTGGAAAATACGTAAGAGGGCATAGTCCACGGAAATTACCCTAAACTCGATAGAGAGATTAATGTGCAAACTCAAGAAATACAGACAGCACCAGCTAGATACTATATAAGAAAACCATCCCAAAAGCTCATAGTCCTAAGATTCACCAAGGTCAATACAAAAAAAAATAAATCTTAGACTCCCTTATTGCTGGACAGAGCATCTCTGAAAAAAAAAGAAAGTCCCACCTTCCAGGGACAGAGCTCCTGGGAAAAGAAAACAAATATTAAAGGCAGCCAGAGAAAAGAGTCAGATCATACATAAAGAGAATCCCAACTGTCTACCAACGAATCTCCTAGCAGGAATCATACAAGCCAGAAGAAATTGGGGCCTATTTTCAGCAGTCTCAATCAAGAATTTCATATTTCACCAAACTCACTTCAGAAGTGATTGAGTGATAAAATCCTTCTCAGACAAGAGAATTTGTGTCAAGTAGACCAGGCTTATGAAAAGTCTCCAAGAAGGTCCTAAACATGAAATTAAAAATAAAAAAAAAAGAAAAAAAGAAAAGAAACCTCTAGGCTTTTGATTTCCACAAAGCAATGTGGGGGAATGCTGGAGACAATAGTAATACACACTGATTTGCCCTTTCCCGAAATGCTGGCTCCAATGACTTTAGAATTACAAATTTTATGTGACGGGTATGATGTGCCCAAAGCAGTCCACACCCTTTCATTTATTTCCCATTAATTATATTATGCCTAGTATCTTACTTATGTTTGGATAGTATCTCATCTTTTCTACTGATACGAACCAAATGGGCAGAACTATGTCTTATTCAGTATTATTTCACCTGCTCCTAGAAAAATACCCAGTATATAGGGTCACTTCAATAATTTCCTTTTCTAAATGCTTTGCAATCTATCTGCTACTTCCTATATAGAGAAAATCAACTCTAGGACACATTTATTTTTTTAAAAAATAGTTGTTTTTCCTTTGTTAGATTATTTTTCATTGGAAAAATAAATTATTCCCGATGTTACAATAATTGAATTTCTTTTTAAAATAGTTATTATTCTGTTTTAAGGAAATAATCATTGTGAAGTTTTAATAAAAATATCCATTCTATGGTTAAAAAAAAAGAATGATACTGCATTTAAGCAAAAATGCACTTAAACACACAGCCCACAGACACTACAAAGCAACTACACAATCAAGTCTGCATAACTACCAGCTAAGAGCACAGGATTAAAATCTCACATATCAATACTAACCCTAAATGTAAATGAGCTAAATGCTTCACTTAAAAGACATATATTGGCAAGGTGAATAAAAAGACAGACTCAACAATTTGCGATTTTTAAGAGACCTATCTCACACGTATTAACACCCACAGGCTCAAAGTAAAAGGATGAAGAAAGATCTCCCATGCAAATGAAAATCAAAAAAGAGAAAGAATCACTATCCTTGTATTAGATAAAACAGACTTTAAACCAATAACAATTAAGGACAGAGAAGGTCATTAAAAATGATAAAGTGTACAATCCAATAAGAAGACTTAACTATCCTAAACAAATATGCAGTCAACTTTGGAGAACCAAGATTCATATAACAACTTGTACTTGACCTATGAAAATACTTAGCCACAGGATAATAGTGGGACACTTCAACTCCCCACTGAAAGCATTAGACAGATCATTGGCACAGAAACCTAACAAAGAAACTCTGGACTTAAACTTGACATTTGAATTAGATCTAATAGACATCTATAGAACACTCCACCCAACAACCACAGAATAGACATTCTTCTCATTGACCATATATTTAGTAATAAAGCGAGTCTCTACAAATTCAAAAAATCAAAAGCACATTCTCACACTACAGTGCAATAAAAATAGAAATTAGCATCAAAAGGAGTTTTCAAAATGAAACAAATAAATGAAGATTAAATAACTTCATTCTGAATAACTCTTAGGTGAACATCAAAACTAAAATTAAGACATAAATTTTAAAAATACTTTCAAATTAATGAAAATAGGGAGAAAACTTATCAAAATCTCTGGGATATAGTTAAAGCAATGTTAAGAGGAAAGTTTATAGTGCTAGATACTTTCAATAAGAAGTTAGAAAGATCTCAAAATAAAAATTGCGCTTTACACCTAAAAGTACTAGGAAAAAAACCAAACAAACAAAAACCAGAACAAATCAACTCCAAAGCTAGCAGGAGAAAAGGCAGAGAAGAACTGAACAAAATTGAGACCAAAAAAATTGACACAAAAGATCAATGAAACCAAGTGTTGATTCTTTGAAAAAATTGAACAAGACTGATAGACCACTAGCTTTATCAGAGATGAAAATGTGATGTTACATTATTCTCATAAAAATACAAAACAGCCTCAGAACACTATGAACTCCTCAATGCACACAAATTAGAAATTCTAGATGAAATGGATAAATTCCTAGAAATGCACAATATCTCAAGATTAAATTAGGAATATATTAAAACCCTGAATAGACAAATTTTGAGTCTTAAAATTGAATAATAAAAAAGGCTGCCAACCAAAAAAAAAAAAAAAAAAGTCCTGGATTAAATGAATTCACAGCCTAATTCTACCAGATGTACACAGATCTGGTATTTAACATTGCACTAGAAGTTCTAGCCAGAGTCATCAGGCAAGAAGAACAACGAAAAAGGCATAAAAATAGAAATAGAAAAAGTCAAACTATCTCTCTTCACTGATTATATGATTCTGTACCTAGAAAACCCTAAAGCCTCCATCAAGAGGGTCCTAAATGTCCAAGAGTCAAATCAAGAACACAATCCCATTTATGGTAGCCACAAAGAAAATGAAATACCAAGGAATCAGCTAGTGAGGGAGGCAAAATAGCTCTACAAAGAGAACTACAAAACACTCCTGAAATAAATCACAGATGACATAAACAAGTGGAAATACATTGCATGCTCATAGACTGGAAGAATCAATATTGTTAAAGTGACCATAGGGTCAAGGTAATTTATGGATTTAATGTTATTCATATCAAACTACCAGCATCATTCTTCACAGCATTAGGAAAAAAATATATTCTAAAATTCATATGGATTCAAAAAAAGAGCCAAAATAGCCAAAGCAATCCTAAGCAAAAAGAAAAAAACCAGAGGCATCACTCAACCAAACTTCAAACTATAATGTAAGGCCATAGTAATCTAAAAAAGCATAATACTGTTACAACACAGATTACTGGAACAAAAGAGAAAATTCAGAAATTAAGCCATACAATTACAACCATGTGATCTTTGACAAGGCTAACTAACCATATGCAGAATATTGAAACTGTACTCACTACTTTCCACCACACACAGAAATTAACTCAAGATGGATGAAAGCCTTAAATGTAAAATTTCATACTATAAAAATACTAGAAGTTAATCTAGGAAATATTCTTTTGACCTCAGCCTTGGCAAGAAGTTTTTTGATAAGCCTACAAAAGCAATTGTAACACAAACAAAAATTTGACAAGTTAGACTTAATCAAAATAAATTGCTTGTGCATAGTAAAGTAAATTGTCAACAGTGTAAACAGACAACCTTCAGAACTGGAGAAAATATTCACAAACTATGCATCTGACCAAGGTTTAATATATAAAGTCTCTAAGAAACTTAAATAAATCATCAAGTAAAAAACAAACCCATTAAAAAATCAGCAAAGGACATGAACAGGTACTTTTCAAAAGAAGACATACCTGTAACCAACAAACAGATAAAAAATGCTTACCAGTACAAATCATCAGAAAAGCAAATAAAAATCACAATGAGATACTGTCTGATCTCATAAGAATGGCTATATTTTTTTGAGATTTTATAGCTTTGATTTTAAAATTTTAGCTATATGTCAGCTACAGTAATACAAAACTTGCTAGTTTATATTTTTTAAATAGCTAGATTAAAGTTGGTTCTGGCAGATGAAACAAGTTATCTGCTCAGATGGCTAACTTTTCTTACCAATATTTGTGGAAGAAACCTTCAGAAATGTTTATTTGCCAGTTGGTTTCTTTCTTTTTCCTCTTTTTTTAAATTGCATTTTAGGTTTTGGGGTACATGTGAAGAACATGCAAGATTGTTGCATAGGTACATACATGGCAGTGTGGTTTGCTGCCTTCCTCCCCATCACCTGTATCTGGCATTTCTCCCCATGTTATCTCTCCACAACTCCCCACCCACACTGTCCCTCCCCTATTTCCTCCCAACAGACCCCAGTGTGTGATGTTCCCCTCCCTGTGTCCATGTGTTCTCATTGTTCAACACCCGCCTATGAGTGAGAACATGCAGTGTTTGATTTTCTGAGAATGATGGTTTCCAGGTTTATCCATGTCCCTACAAAGGACACGATCTCATCGTTTTTGATGGCTGCATAATATTCCGTGGTGTATATGTGCCACATTTTCCCTGTTCAGTCTGTCATCAATGGACATTTGGGTTGGTTCCAAGTCTTTGCTATTGTAAACAGTGCCGCAATGAACATTCATGTGCATGTGTCCTTATAACAGAACGATTTATAATCCTTTGGATATATGCCCAGTAATGGGATTGCTGAGTCAAATGGAATTTCTATTTCTAGGTCCTTGAGGAATCGCCACACTGTCTTCCACAATGGTTGAACTAATTTACACTCCCACTAACAGTGTAAAAGTGTTCCTATTTCTCCACATCCTCTCCAGCATCTGTTGTCTACAGATTTTTTTATGATCAAAGAATAGCTATTATTAAAAAATAAAAAAAAAAAACAGATGCTGGCAAGTCTGCCTAGAAAAGAAAATGTTTATACTGCTGATGGGAATGTAAATTATTTCAGCCACTGTGGAAAGCAGTTTGGAGATTTCTCAAAAAACTTAAAATAGAGCTATCATTTGACCCACAAATTCCATTACTGGCTATATATCCAAAAGAAAATCAATCATTCCACCAAAAAGACACATGTACAAGTATGTTCATCATCACACTATTCACAATGGCAAAGGCATGTAATCAACCTATGTGCCCATCAATGACGGATTGGATAAAGGTACATGCATATCCTGGAGTACTATGAAGCCACAAAAAAAGAACAAAATCATTATCTTTGACAACATGATGCAGCTAGAAGCCATTAATTAAAGCAGGAACAGAAAACAAAAAACTGTATGTTCTCACTTTTAAGTGGAACTAAACACTGAGCAAACATGGTTATAAATATGTGAACAATAGACACTGTGGACTACGTGAAGTGGGAGAAGGATGTCTGTTGAAAAACTAATTACTGAGTACTGTGCTTCCTTACTTGAGTGAAGGGAACCATATCTCAAACCCCAGTATCATGCAATATACCCATGTTTCAATACTGCACATGTATCTCCATGTCTAAAAGTTGAAACTTAAAAATAAAGTAGTTACAGATGTTAGAAGACATACTTTCTACTTATTGCTATTTGTTTCTTACATGTATTATTTTTGTTATTATTTTTCATCCTTTCCTGCATTTCAAGATCCCTTTGAAATGTGTCTGAACTCTAAATTATGCATGACTATATCAAATGTCCACAAGGCTTTTCAAAGAATGACCTAAGAAGTTTAAGCTGAACAATTCTTAGGAATCGCACTGGGAAGAAAGACATTCTAGTTCCAGAAAAGCTGGAATGTATCATCCTTGGTGAATAACGGGGCACCCACTAGAGATTTCAGAGGCAAATGTCACTCCAAATGCTTCTGAGGGCTTAAAAACAAGTGTCAAATACTGCTGACTAATCTTTGTTTAAAATACTTAATAATCTTCTGGAAAACAATACAAAAATAGACAGCACTCATTAACACAAAATTCACAATATTCACCATCCAATCACAAATACTAGGCATTTGAGAAAGCAGGAATATGTGACCCTATCTTGGAGATAATTCAAGTAGATATTGAAATGGTATAATGATAGAATTAGCAGGCAAGAGATTTAAGATAACTGTTTTAAACATGTTCAGTATACTAAATGATTTAACAAAAACATTAACATTGTGAGGAAAAATGAAGATTTAAGAAACAGATATAGGGCTTCTAGACAAACATAGAGTATTGGATATGAAAAATATCTGTGGAATGAGAACAATGGCATATTATACACTCAACAAAAGATTACTTAGTCGTCAATGAAGACTACTGAAAACAAAGCCAGAGTAAAAAAATACTGAACAAAAACTATGAAGTCTCAGTGACTTCTACAACAATAACAATTTATTTTCAGTCAAGGTTAATTTTAAGTCTAAGTGGAAGAAGAGATTATATGCAGAAAATACACAGGAAAAAAATGTGACCAGAATTTGTCTCTAAATGTATTAAAAAAAAATCCTAGATGTTTAAAAAGGTAAAATAATTCCAAGTGAGATAAATCAAAGGGAAATTATGCTAAAATGCATTATAGTCCAATTTCTGAAAAGCATTTCATTTCTGAAAAATTTCTGAAAAGCAAAAACAAATAAAAATTCTTAAAAACAGCCAGAGATAAATGATATATGATAAACAAATGAAGAAATTATTTACCACTGATTTCTTGTCATAAAAAACACAATAAATAAACTCTTATTTTATCTCAGCCTAATACAGTTTATAATAAATTGTTTTATATCAGTTTACAATTATGTATTCAACAAAATATATTTGGTCAATGGATGTATTATCAAATATTGCATAACATTTTTCTAGAAAGTCATTATTCCATTTACTTGACTTGTTGGGGATTATATATGTAATATTTGCACGTAGTGATGAAACTGGCATTTGTGATTTCCAGTCTTTAGTGATATTGCATAATTTATTTATTCAGCTAGAAAAAGGCATTAAGTACTTATGACTTTTTCCTAAATGGAACATTCAGAGATTAATCAGCAGATATCCAAGGCACTATCACTAGGATAATTGCAGATAATTTGTTTAACATTGAGTCAGATTAAAACATAAACACAATGAGTCTCAAGGGGGTACAAAAAATTTAAACCCATTCTGTGGCCACCTATGAGACCTAAAGCAGTAGAAAGCAAAGCAGACTCTCCATTGAGGTAAGTAGAAACATTGGTCTTAGAAAATGTCTAAGGGTACATCGTTAAAATAGGTTGTCACCCAAAATCTTGAAGGGTCTCTTACGCTGCAAAACTATTTCCTCCCTTGCAATATACTGTTCTGTCATCAACAGGACAGATGGGCAGACAGACCTGTTTATACAGTCCCCAATTCTTGGTGCTATTCATAGTTTATGCCACCTTAGCTTTCAAAGTACTTCATGCTTCCGTCATCTATTTGAACAAAGATCCTTGTCTATCATTATTTACCTTGTGTCTTTCCTGTCTCATTCTCATTTCCTACCAATGAAGGGTGTCTCTAACGGAGAAGTGGTGTGTTACACTGTTTATGAGAACATATTCTGAAGGCAGAAAGACTTTATTTGAATCCTGACACTACAACTTATAATGTGAATGATGTTTGTTAAGTTACCCAACTCTTTGTGCCTCAGTTTCTTTTTCTTTTAAATGGGGATGGTAGTACTGACTACTTCCTAGTGTTATTGTGTAGATCATATGAGTTAATATCTGTAAGACACTTGCAAAATTGCCCCACACACAATGGATTTCCTTAGGTTATTGACATTCATTTGTGTTTCTCTAGCCACTGAGCCCTTTTATGATTCTCTCTTACAGGTTCATGAATTGTAAGAATGACAAAGTCCTTTTTCTGCAGAAGAATGATGTATAATTGGGGGATCAGCAGAAGGAGCAATTCAATAGGCAAAAAGTTCAGATGTGACAAATGCAGACAAGATAGATATTAACAAAATTCTCAAATTATGGCATAAATTTTGTTCTCGGTAAACAAGTTGAATTTATAGACAGAAGTACTGACATGTATAGAATGATCAGAGATGTGCTACTTACTTCCTGATTCATTTTCCATCAACAGTATGGAAAATTTTGTCTTGCTCCTTTCAACGATCAACAAAAACGTAAAATTTAATGGTTTAGGTATAGATATTTGTTTTACAAATTACTTGAAAATTGTGGTAAGCAGAAACAAAAGTGGCAGCTATTTTTACATACTTAAAATGACTTTGGGTCAAAAAAAGTAAGTCAGAGTAGCTACATCAAAACCACAACTTCAAAAGATCTTGCCCATTTTAATTCACACTTTATCAAAGTTTTAATGAATGTGAGTGTAGCTTTGCATGGTTTTGATCTGATGGAAACAGGAGTCTCTATTTAGAATTTGAAATAAAGGAAATACCTCTATGGCTCATATATCAGATCGTTAATTTTCCTAGAAGATAGTGTTTCAAATACAATAAATACTGATTTTATAGTTCTCACAGGTCACCAAAATGAACCATATGGAGAAGCACAATCACACAGCAGTGACCAAGGTGACTGAATTTATTCTCATGGGGATTACAGACAACCCTGGTCTGCAGGCTCCACTGTTTGGACTCTTCCTCATCATATACTTGGCCACAGTGATAGGCAACCTGGGCATGGTTATCTTGACCTACTTGGACTCCAAGCTACA
>PVKP010029174.1:0-29290 GCA_004027715.1 Plecturocebus donacophilus
AGATTTAAATGAAATCCTGAGCAATAGAGCAAGATTCTCCTTCTCTCTCCCTCTTTCTCTTTCTTCCTTTTTTCTCTTTTATTCTACTTCTGTCTTAAAAAAAAAAAAAATAACTTCCCCTCTCTCTTTCTCCTTCTAAAAAAAAAAAAAAAATGGAAAAGACATGTTCCTGCAGTCTTGGAGTTTGCTTTCCGGTACATCAGAAGTGAGCAGCTGAACCTGACCTATAGGGAACAAAATTAAAAACAACAGTGGTATCGATTGAAAATACAGCAATAAATTAAAACACAAGCAACAGGTAAGAACCATTGAAAAATACCCTTGAAAAAGCTTAAAGGCGAGTAAGAGTGGTATTTGGTTAATGTTTTTTGAATCTATTTCCTGATTTGTAAATGTTGTGAAAAATGAGCATCTCATTTTGGCTCAGTTCACAATCATTCTCCCATGAGGGTATTTTCCATGAGCTTCTAGAAATCCTAAATGTTTTTTCAAGTAACCAATAAACTACCATTGAAATTGCACAGATTTGAAATGAAGATATTAATATACTGACAGGTGAACAAAATTTAAGACTGCTGTAGGTTCATTTCTATCCTATAAACCTTTCTCGTAGGAGAATGAAATTTCAAACCACATGGATTCCCAAACTACTTAAACCTGCTGTTCCCACAATGGTTAGTTGTGCTTGCCAAATCACCGGGTAAACAGAAATCTACGAGCCATTTAAGATGATCTTGAGCAAGTTAGGACTGGTCAGAGCCTTGAGAACCCAGCTGAAGCTATTCCACCTGGTCCCCCAGAAGTAGATTTTGGCGGGGTCAGGGATTTCGCATTTCTAAGAAACAGTCCTAATTCTGCACATTTTAAAGCTGATAAGTCTCAAGTTGTCTGAAAATGACCACTAAAACATGAACCAGAAAAAAATTAATAAAACAGGGAATAAAATGTCTGTGCATTATCCCTGGCAATTAAAACTGGTTTTGGAGAAAACAAGAAAAATATTAGCTGTAAAATTGAGCTCTAGTTCCCTGTGTGTGTGTGTGTGTGTGTGTGTGTGTGTGTGTAAGTGAAAACTTAAATGACTTAACAAATCACATTTTTGACAGGTGTTACATACCTCTCATCTTTTTTTCCTACTTTCCGTTGCCTCGGGGAGAACGTTTTCTGCATAAATTGGCTCTCACTTCTAGATGTGTCTTCACATGCCCCGTTTGCTGCCTGCGCCTCTCCATAGAGTAGAGGTAAGTCTTTCCTGCTCTCTTACTGGCAAATTGGCATTTTTATGGATTAAATGAAGGTATCAGAATTTGGGGGTGGGGGTAAATTGAGTTGACATAAAGTAAGAAATGGAGTATAAAAGCACATAGATTACTATTATTTTTACAGAGTGATAATCCAATGACACTTACACATAAGGTTATTGTAACATAAAACAGTACCCAATGGGAAAACTGATGTTAGTGCGTTGTGAGATGAAGCCAATAACTTGAACCTTACTGTTCCTTGAAGGAAGCTTTAAATGATGTAGTGTTGAAATGCACAATTTTATTAGTTGTGTTTTCAGCAAATGTTTGCCTTTGTTATGGTCATAAAACTTATGACAATTTATAAAAGGTTTAAATGCAGTAGAACTGACTGTATTTTCAAAATTTTTTGTTAATGTTCTGGATATGTGTAAATATTGTTTTAAGAAAAGCATGTCTGCTATAACTAAAAGAAAAATAAACTTGGCCGGGCATGGTGGCTCATGCCTGTAGTCCCAGCACTCTGGGAGGCCGAGGCAGGCATATTGCTTGCGCTCAGGAGTTCCAGACCAGCCTAAGCAACATGGCAAAACCTCATCTCTACAAAAATTATCCAGCCATCGTGGCGCATGCCTGTAATCCCAGCTACTCAGGAGGCTGAGGTGGGAGGACTACCTAAGCATGGGAGACTGAGGTTGCATGAACCAAGATTGCACCACTGACTGTATTCCAACCTTGGCAACACAGCGAGAATCTGTCTTAAAAAAAAAAAAAAAAAAAGTAAACTTTACAGTTCTGTATTCTGCATTCCTTACTATGATGAAGTGTAGGCAAAACGGTTGAAATATCTAATGAGTCCTGATATAACATGGAAAAAAAATTAGACAAGGGGACGTTAAATATCAGATTTCTGAGAACTGTCACTTTAAATGTATAAAATTATTTATGTGCCAGAAAAAGTCTTAAGGACTAATATAAATGTATTTATAATTATCTTCTGTGTTATAAATTACTGTACAATTTGCAGAAGAAAGGCGCTGTAGTAGAAACAGGAGTGGAATTCATGCCTTTCCTGCAGAGAGGCTCTTATTAAACATAATCCACCTGTGGGTCTAGGGGCTGGGCAATTGGGCACCACATGCCCCTTTTCTCTTCACCTGTCTCATCCAAATTGTTTTGACAAAAAAGAGTAAACTCTTTGACAAGATGTTGGACAGGATACAGCCTTCAAGTGAGAACGGATGATATGTGAATGGTCAGTAAATTAAATCAATTAGCAATGCCAGAAAGTTGTCAGTCGAATGTATTTCACCGTTGATTGCAACACGTCATACATTTTAAGCCCAATATCATCTAGCAGCATTCATTAAATAGTTACCAAAGTGCATCCAGTGCCTTTGGAAATACATTTATACACATCTCATCCAAAGAAGGGATAATATTTTAGTAGTCTGAATGACTTTTACATACATTACTAAAACTCACTGATAAATTTAACAAGAAAAAAAGTGCCATGTAGCCCCTGAGAGGCTTCAAAATGTCAGCTTTGGTAAACCAACCAGAAGAGCAGTGCACATTAAACTTATAGTTTGATGAAGGAAGGTTTGGATGGGGTTACCACATTTTCTGAAATTGTGCTACATGTACTGCTGTGGGTTTTATAATGACTGGGTAGGTGATTTCAGTAACAGAACTTGTAGAAGTTGCCCGATTTATTATAATATTTATCTAGTTTGGAGCTTAGCTCACCTAAAATGGGAAATGGAAAATGGGGAGGAAGACTAGAGGTGAGTGATTTTGGGACATAAAGGCTGAGATAATCAGGCCCATGGTCAAGGGCACTGAAGCCACTTAGAAAGTGTCTCAAGCTCAGTGCTATTGATATTTTAGGATGCTTCCTTCTTTGTTGTGGGGACCAGGACTGTCCCATGCATTGTAGAATATTTAGCAGCGTGCCTGGCCTCTCACACTCAATGCCAGTAGCATCTGTTGTGCCAGAATCTTGTTGACTTCAGTAGGGATGGCACCATGTTTGAGAAGCCAAAGAAGGGACCTGGAGCCAGTGAACAAAACAGAGGGTTTATTGAGGGAATTCACATACAGGGCAGACCAGTTTCTGTATGTAAGGCTGGACTGGAGAACCACTCCTGCTTGTAAAATAACATGCAGTTCATATAGCGTTTTCACTGAGCACCCTCCCTCTAACAACCTCCACCTGGCAATCTTCATTTAAACCAAAACAAAGGGCCTCGATCCACTGGATGGCCTGCGTCCCATGGAATGGGCCAGGAGTTCAGATGTTCCTGAGAGATAAGAAATGAATCTTTAGGTTGGCTATTCCTGGAGTCCTTAGCTTGGAACTCCAAACCCATTCCTTTTAGACCACAGGTCATTCTCAGGGTCTGCTTAAGTTATTGCTGTCAGGTGTGTCTGCCTTGCAGCATCTTCCTCTCTTATGACAGCCAAAAGTGTCTGCACACATTGCCAGATGTCCTGTCCTCACCCCAACACCATAGCCTGCAGTTTCTGACTCAAGAACCCTCAGACCACATGGACCATGCAAGCAGGAAGGCACCCACTGCAGAGCATGTTCTCATTAAGTGTTAGCTGTCATCCCTAGTAGCAGCAGCAACTCCAGTCTTTATAGTGCAAAGACTTGGAAGTTGCTTAGGACTGTGGTTCTCAAATTTGAGCGTTCATCAGACTCACTGGGAGGACACATGGCAGCATGCTGAGCCCCATCCCAGAGTCTATAAATCAGTAGGTCCCTGGCTGGGCCCCAATCATTGGCATTTCCATGTGATGTTGATGCTGCTCATCTGGTAGGGTGACCAACCACGTAGCTCTACCTGGGACTGAGGGAGATTGCAGAACCTGGGGATTTGCAGTAAGAAAATCAGAAAAGTCCCAGGCAAACCAGGATCAATTGGTAACCTTATTAAGTCCATGGACCACACTTGGAGAACCACGGTATGAGGAGATAAGATCAAATAGGCTTGATGAGAGTTTAGATTTGAAGGGTGAGAAAAGGAGGAATCAAAGGTATCCCTCAAGTTTCTAGCCTGAGACAGTTGATCCATGGTTATGCCGTGGGTTTCAGATTTTGCTGCCTGTTGGAATAACCTGGAATCTTCAAAATACTGATGCCAGCACCTTACCCCAGATATTGTGGCTTAACTGGTACGGAGTGTGACCCAGAAAGCAGGATTTAAAAAAAACCTGGTGATTTAGATGTGCAGTAAAGTTTGGAAACCACTGAGTTATGCCCCTCTCTTAGAAGGGAATCCAGGAGCAGAGCCAGTGTGAGGGACAAATTAATGAGTTTGAGGTGTTTGCAAGCCATCAATGGTTCTCAACACTGGCTACATCTCAGAATCCCCTAGGGAGCATTTTACACACAGAGACACCTGGGTCCCACCCCAGAGATTCTGACTTAATTAATCTGGGTTGGGCCTGAGCATTCATTGGTGGTTTAAAATCCCTCAGGTACATACAATGGCATATTATTCAGCCTTAAAAGGGAAAGAAATTCTGACACATTCTACAACATGAATGAAACTTTAGGACATTATGCTAAGTGAAATAGGCAAGTCACAAAAAAGACAAAGATTGTATGATTCTACATATAACACATACTTAGTCAAATCCATAGAGACAGAAAGTAGAATGGAAGCTACCAGGGGATTGGGGGACACAGGAAGACGTCTTGTTTCATGGATACAAAGTTTCAGTTTTGCAAGATGAAAAATGTTCTGGAGCTTGGTTGCACACACTGTAAATGTAACTACTACTACTGAACTGTACAGGTAAAAATGATTAAGATGGTCAATTTTATGTTAGGTGTATTTCTGCCACAATGAAAAATAAATATTTCAAAAAGGAAGTCATTAAAAATATCTTCTCAAATGTTTCTCAGTTGCATCCAGGGCTGTGACTTGCTGATCTCATGGAATTATTGGCAAGCTGTGTGATTCTATCAGTTATCTCTTCACAGAGAGACTGTGATAATCCTTAACCAGTTATCAGTAAGGGAATGGTATCTCTGCTAGTTCAATTTGGGATCTGCTTCCGACTCCTCCTACTGCTCCTTTGGGGCAGATCATTTTTAAACCTGGCTGATGTATACTGGGAAGTCTATTTCTTGTACCATGCCCTTTATTGTTGCTTGAAGAGAATTCCCATATGGACTGAGGAAATTTTCAGCAATTCATTTTTATCATAGAAATGTGGTGAACTGTGATACTAAGGAAGCTTTGTTCCCTGAATGCTCTGCAAAAGGCATTCCACTTGTTCTTTACTCCTGCACTCAGCATTACAGTTCCATCTCCTTCCTTCCTTTCTTTCTTTCTTTCTTTCATTTTTTTTTTTTTTTTTTTTTGAGATGGAGTTTCACTCTTGTTGCCCAGGCTGGAGAGCAGTGGCGCAATATCAGCTCACTGCAACCTCCACCTTCTGAGTTCAAGCGATTCTCCTGCCTCAGCCTCCTGAGTAGCTGGGACTACAGGCATGCGCCACCACGCCCAGCTAATTTTGTATTTTTAGTAGAGATGGAGTTTCACCATGTTGCCCAGGCTGGTCTGGAACTCCTGACCTCAGGTGATCCGCCTGCCTCAGCCTCCCAAAGTGTTGGAATTACAGGCGTGAGCCACTGCGCCCAGCCCACCTCCTTTCTTTCTAAATCTGAGTCCAGCAAATTCTGCACTCTGCTTCCCTCCCACCTGTCTGGTGTGGGAAGAGATTAGCCCATGATTTGTAGCTGGAAACAATCTTTTGCTTTGGAGTCTGCCCTGTGAATGGGTTCCCCATTGTAGAGAAGCAGGAATGCTATAATATTTCCTATGTAGCACTTTACCCCAGCAACTCAGAGCCTAGATTATTATAAGCCCTGAATCATAGGCTATCCACAGAGATCATCATCTCACTGAATTTAGTTTCTTTGGTTATAGAGAATCATATTTTCAAACTTTGCTAATACTGCCCATCCTTATTAAATAAATGACTGTATTGCCAATCATTCTGCATTTCCAGACAGAATGAAGCACATGGGCAGGAGTTCTAAATCCAGGACAGCATCAGATTAGAGATTTCATTTATCAAAAGTGTAGCTGGGTGGCTGATCAGAAGCCAAGCTCCTGGCTTGCCTGTGAGAAAAAGCAATGATAAAGTACCACCTAGAGAAAGTGCCTATATAGGTTCAGATGGCCTATACAGAATGGACTTCCCTACAGCTGCAACCTGGATTCTCCTATAGGTCTTCACAAGGTTTTAATAAGGCCATTAGCCCAAGATTGCAGATTTTTCTAACAGGTAGAGCTCATTCTGATGGAGATACTGTGGGAGGACTTTCTCAGTGAGTCATTTGCTGGCATTGGACTGCCAAACTGAACCCTAGGCTTCATAAAGAGCCTGAATCACAGAATGGAATATTTGCCTAAAATCAGGCATTGCAAAACACCCCAAAAAGAATTCACAGGGGCTGGGAGTGGTGGCTCATGCCTGTAATCCTAGCACTTTGGGAGGCCGAGGCAGGCAGATCACCTGAGGTCAGGAGTTCCAGACCAGCCTGACCAACATGTAGAAACCCTGTCTCTACTAAAAATACAAAATTAACCAGGTGTGGTGGCTCATGCCTATAATCCCAGCTACTCGGGAGGCTGAGGCAGGAGAATTGCATGAACCTGGGAGGCAGAGGTTGTGGTAAGCCAAGATCGCACCACTGCACTCTAGCCTGGGCAACACGAGCGAAACTCCATCTCAAAAAAAAAAAAAAGAAAAGACTTCATAGGGAGGCTGACATTTGGGCTTAGGAGGTTGGTATTCAAGGCAAAGGAAACAGCTTGAGAAGAAGGTTCAGAAAACAAAGTGGAGTGCTAAGGTTGGAGAGCAGGGAGTGTGCGCATGGAGGGATTGGGGATATGGGAGTAGGAGGATAAACAGAGGATTCACCAGGAAAAGCCTTGAAGGATAGAATGTAAAAAATAGTTTCACTTGAAAATACATGGAAGAAATTTTTATACTTCCTACTATTCAAATAAAATTATAATGAGGCTTTTTTTTTTTTTTGCGTTTTAAACTGACAAATAGTTAAAAATAATACTCCATGTTGGTAAGGGCTCATATTAGCAGTTCTCGCAGGCTGTTGCAAGAGTGTAAATTGGGACAAACTTTCTGCATGATAGTTTGACAGTGACATCAAAAGCTTTATACACACATATATATATAGTATGTATATTTGTATATATGCACATGTATGTGCATATACACCATCTTTGTATATGCATATGGTTATATACACACACACACATACACTCTTTGGCCCATTATTTCTACTATTTACTATATCCTAGTGAATAATTAAGGTTATAAGAAAGGGCTTAGCAGAAATATTTGTAATAGGAAAATATTATAAACCAAGTACACATCAACCAATAGAGAATTTATTAAATAAATTCTAGTTTCTACATTCAGAGTAATACTATGCAGTAATTAAAAATACTGGTGTCCATCTTGGACACCACAGTGAGAGTCCATCTCTACAAAAAAATAAAAATTAGCTGGGTGTGCTGGCTCTCAGCTACTGGGAAGACTAAGGCAGGAGGATCAGTTTGAGCCCAAGAGGCCGAGACTGCAGTGGGCCACCATTGTGCCACTGTACTCCAGCCTGGGCAACAGAATGAGAAATTGTCTCAAAAAAAAAAGTAAAGTTTACCTTCTTTTCTCCTGACCCACTGAGGTGCACATATACTCCACTCCAGAACTCTCTTCAGTGGTAAGTTGGGGTTGGAGGGAGGCCTCTCCCTCATGGGCCATGGCCAAATCTATAAAGAAAATCGCAAGTTTGTTTTATAGGAAACACCAGGTGATCTCAATCTTGATAAAATATCACCAATTACAAATGCATTTGTTAGTACAGAAAGATGTCTGGAATGTGTTGATTGAAACAAACAATGTGATATTCTTTTTGAAAATTATTCATACAAGGAGAAAGTATGAAGAAAAGGCCCTTGAGAGAGCGGCCTCCCTCCATCCCCAGTGTCTTGCTCTGTTGCCCATGCTGGAGTGCAATGGCGTAATCGTGGCCCACTTGGGGTGGTACTATAGGTGATATTTTTCTTTATTTTGCCTGTCTGAATATTCTACTTTTTCTATAATGAGTATGTATTAACTGTGTGATTTTTAGAAGAAAAGTTTTCTAAATAAGAATGGGCAAAAAGCAGGTTAAAATTAAAATAAGCAAAGGAAATTATATTTCCTCTTATTTCCCACAAGCCATTGAATTCTGTGATTTCAGAAACTGGCAAACATGAAGAGCAAACAACTACTTGTTAAAATGTTTATGCACTCTTATTTTTTGAGGAACTAGACAGTATGGATATTTGGTATCTCTGGAGCATAAGAACCATTCGATAATATTGAGCACTTTTACATAACATGTGATGATGGCAATTATTTCTTCTATCAGTGATTGGCTTTAACCTTTTTTTAGCCCAGCAGAATTGAATTTAATCATCTTCTCACAAAAGAATGCAATTTCAACTGACCCTATTTTTGCACCTTGGTGAGTATTCATTGTCAAAATCTATTTTCTGCTTGTATTGTCCTAAAATTTTTAGTAGAAATTGTTTTTAAATATGTTTACTTCTTTCTTCTATAGCACTGCGTGTGTAGCTTTTCTGTTGTGTAATTGTGTCAAGCAACTGAAAAATTCCAGTCCAACATGTTTAGTATCCACATTAAGCTGCTTCTGTCACTTTTAAATGGAATGTTATCATCTGCAGATAAGTAAAGTAAAATATTAAGGAACAGAGAATAGTTTCAGAGTCTTAATTTACAAATACAGTCTATGTCATTTTCTTTTAAATAGCTATGCTTTCAATGTAACACTTGTCCCAGAAATGAAGTCTGACGAAGAAGTTACAGGCAAAATTCCCTCTTCTAAGTAAGCAGCAGCTCTAAGCTAAAAGGCCAAATTCTCCACACTTCTGCTGTCTTTAATAAGCTGAGAATAATTGGCATTAATCATAGAGATGTTTCCAACTCTTTGATCTGACTTTCCTACATCCAAAACAGACCTGCCTTTGGTTATTGAGCACTAACTAAATTGCTTAGAAAGTTCACTTCAAAGATTTATGCTGAATTTCTTCATGACAGCAAACTTTCAGAATCTCACCTTTTTTTTTCTTTGCAACTTTCCAACCCTGAGTTAGACTTGCTGATAATGGTCAGGATGGTAAGCACTCAGTTGTTCTTTATTGAAAATCCCCTACCTTGGAGAGGTGAGCCTCAGGCCAGTGGGAACAGAAATTTGTGATTCATCTGGAGCCCTCAGTTCATCCTCCACATCCCAGGACTGTGAGGCTTGGATATGGTCTCAGTCCGAAAAATAGTCATGCATCTGCCTTACATGTTCTCTTTGAAACTCAACCCTATCCAAAATCAAAAGGGACCACTGAGGATCACTCTACCTTCTCCCCAGCCGTTATATAGAATAGCTTATTGACATCTTGCAAAAGCTCAAAAGCGCTCCACAGTTGCTGAGAGAGCCCTCCTCAATTAGGGGACCCCTCTCTCTGGAGAAGGAATCTTCTAAAGTAAACTAGCTTGGGCAGAAAAGGCCTCACTGCAATCAGTTGTACATTCCTGTATCTAAGCTTGCCCTGACCTAAACCAAACCTCTAGATTTGCCTATAATCAAACTCCCAAACAGGTTAGCCACATATCATCAGCTTGGGCATTTTCCCATTGATAGATTGAACATAGACATTGATATAAATACTGCAGGCCATTTAAACAGTTGCCTTCTGACTGAGCAATATACGGAGAAATACTCATAAGTACACAGCCCCACAGGTTTTGGGAACTTCACGCAAAGTGCAAACCTTATCTACATGCATTCTTAGTATTTTTCTCACCCATTATAATCTGCGTGAGCATATAAACATGTGTGCTTACATCCTCTGAAGCTCTGATGTAAACTCTAAATTATGAGAAAGCATCTCATGTGTTTGAGAAAATTATGACATTGTGTAGAAATACTAGAGAAATTATGTAGTAATAGTAATTTCTACAAAACAATCCTTTACAGAAAATTTACCATATGTTTTCTTTAAATGACCAGATCTCCTAAATTCATTTTGAATCACATTCTATTTTCAGGTTGTGTCATTTTTTAGGAACGTGTTGATTGTCAAAAGATATAAACATTTTTATTCTCTGAATTAATTCCAACCCGTTGCCAGTGTGATTTGGCATTTGGAAACTTCATCCCAGGAAGGATATCGCTCAGGCTATGTTCAGGCATGAAACTTTAACTATTTACATTTCTAGTCACTTTTTGCCAAATATTTTAGACAAGAAGTTTATATTTGCACTTATAATACTACAGGAATAATAGTTCAATTTCCCTGAGTCCTGGAATATATTTTTTGAAAAGAAAAATTCTAATAAAAATAAGTTTGGCCAAGTCAGGTTATAAAAACATGTTAAATCTCTAAGGCAACAATTCCAATTAAAAATGATTCAGGATGGAACTTGTCTAAAAGAATAAATCCCTGGAAGGGAAGTCTTAAGTTTATTCACATGTAACATCAACGAAAATGTTATACCTGACCTTGTCTTTAAAAATCTTTGGTCTATTGGAGTCCAAACTTCTGAATAGCTATTTATCCTAGATACCAATTTCAGAAAATAAAAATAAACATGAATGTGGATTGCTGGGTAAATTAAAGTCTGCATTAGCCATTTATTATACCACAAAAAAGCAAGTGTCTGATGGAGCTAGCTTTCTTCACATAGCTATCTCAGAAAAAGGGAAAGAAATATTGTGCCTTTGCTTTAGAATAATCTTTGCAATGAGGTCAAGAATAGAAAATTTTCTGTTCAAAGTGTCATTTAGTGACTTGTGTGGGTGGAGACATGATCATATTCTCAGCTGTAGAACTTACAATCTATGTATGTTTCATGCCTGATAATCACAAAATGAGCAGATTAATAGAATAGTTCATATGAATAATGTGTACATAAGAGAAAGAACATGTTTTTTTACAATAACCATGTAGACTATTTTGGAGGTCAAATTGAAGGAAAGAAACCCATTAAATGTAAAACAAGTTCATGAAAAGATTATTTTATTATATTTTTTAAATGGAGAAAACTGAGAAGAAACCAAGCTCATTTCACTGTATGGTAATTATTTTTTATTATAGACCCATCCCTCTCACTCCTGTCTACTGAAATAAGGCTTGACAAAAATTTTCATGTCTCAAGAATAAAGTGTATAAGAGCAGCTAGAACATGTCATGTGTGTGTTTTTAGAGTCTGTGATTTTCTTGGTTTACCATCCAGAGGCTGATGAGGTTGGGGATTGTTTGCCTCTTTTACTTTTTATTTTGAAATAATTGTAAGGTCACACACACAGTTGTAAGAAATAACACAGAGAGAGACTGTATACCCTTCACCCAGTTTCTGTCAGTCGTGCATTCTGTATAACTACAGCATAGTATCAAAGCCAGGAAATCGATATTGATATCATTCACAGGCCTTATTCAGATTTCACCAGTTACACATGTACTCGTATATGTGTGTATTTGACTCTATGCCATTTCATCACCAAGATACAGAACAGTTCCACCACCTCAAGGATTCCCGGTACTACCCTTTTATAACCACATCCACCTCCCTGCCTCCCTGCCTTCCTAACCCCTGACAACCACTCATCTGTTCTCTATCTCTATAATTTTGTCATTTAATACTATGATACAAATAGAATTATGCAGTATATAACCTTTTTTCACTTCGTACAATTCTTTTGAGATACATCCAAGTTGTAGCTTGTATCAGTGGTTCACTACTTTTTTTTGCTAGGTTCCCTGGTACAGATGTACCTACCACACTCGATTTAACCCTTCACCCAATGAAGGACGTTGGGTTGTTTCCAGTTTTTGATTATTAGAGATAAAGATGCTGTGGACATTTGTATGTGGTTTTTGTGTGAACATAAGTTGTAATTTCTCTGGGATAAACCCTCAAGAGTTCCCTTGCTGAGCTGCATGATTAGCACCTGCTTAGTTTTGTAAGGAACTACCATACTCTTCCCAGGAGTGCCCGTATCATTCTTCATTCCCACCAGCAATGTATGCCAGATCTTTACATCATTTCTAGCATCTGGTGTTATCACTATTTTTATCTTTGCTATTCAGATCGGTGTGTAGTGATATCTCATTGTGATTTGATTTGATTTCCCCAGTGGCTAATGATGTTGAGCCTCCTTTCATGTGTTTATTTGCCATCTGTTATCTTCTTCAGTGAAATGTTCCATTCATGTCGCTTGCCATTTGCTCATTTGATCGTTTTTTTTTTTTTTTAATGTTGGGTTTTGAAAGCTCTTATTAAATTCTGAGTATAAAAACTTTGTTGGATATGTGGTTTGCAAGTATTTTGACAAGGTCCAATTTTCTGAATTCTCCTTACATGGATCATGTTTTTTTGACAATTCTAAAAATTATTCACCTAGCCCTAAATGCAAGATTTCCTCCTATGTTTTATATGAGTTTTATAGCTCTATAGTTTCACATTTTACATTTAAGTCTGTGCTCAATTTTTAATTAATATGAATATAAGATGTGAGGTTTTGCTTGCAGTTCATTTTTTCTTTTTCTTTCTTTTTTTCTTTTTTTTTTGCCTGTGGATCCAATTGCTCCAGCACCATTTATTGGCAAGGCTATACTTCCTCCATTGAGTTTCAATTGCAACTCAAAAATCAGTTGGACGTATTTGTGTTAGTCTATTTCTGGGTTCTCCATTCTGTTCCATTGATCTATGTGTCTGTTCCTCTGCCAATATCGCAGTCTCTTCTATATTGTAGCATAGTAAGCCTTCATATTGGGAAGAGCTATTCTTTCGCCTTTTTCTTTTTCAAAATGTTTTGGCCATTCTAGTTCCTCTGCCCTTCCATCTAGAGACTATTTTACATTTACAAAATTATCACTATCATTTTGAATTGCAATAAAGAGAAAACTAGTGCTTAGATTTGGCCTCCAGAATCAAACAGGATTCTCATGCTTTAAGTGAATTAACAATGAAACTATGCTGTCCTTTTCATATATAGTTTTTTAAAAAAAAGAAATAAAACTATTTCTATAAATATCAGAGTAATGTGAACCAGAACAACTCCATCTTGAATAGGAGCTGGGTAAAATGAGGCTGAAACCTACTGGGCTGCATTCCCAGATGGTTAAGTCTTTCTAAGTCACAGGATGAGATAGGAGGTCAGCATGAGATAAAGATCATAAACGCCTTGCTGATAAAACAGGTTGCAGTAAAGAAGCCAACCAAAACCCATCAAAACCAAGATGGCTACCACAGTGACCTCTGGTCGTCCTCACTGCTACACTCCCATCAGTGCCATGACAGTTTACAAATGCCATGGCAACATCAGGAACTTACCCTATATGGTCTAAAAGGGGGAGGCATGAATAATCCACTCTTCTTTAGCATATCACCAAGAAATAACTGTAAAAATGAACAACCAGCAGCCCTCGGGGCTGCTCTGTTTATGGAGTAGCTATTCTCTTATTCCTTTACTTTCCTAATAAACTTGCTTTCTCTATACTGTATGGACTCACCCTGATTCTTCCTTGCACAAGGTCCAAGAACCCTCACTTGAGGTCTGGATTGGGACCCCTTTCCCGTAACATAAGTAGCTACCCACAAAATACTACAGTAAAGTCTCATTTATATATATGTTTAACTTTGTATGTGTTAACTTTAGATCTTAACCCCCCAGTAAGATTCCATTTTGTTTTATTCAGTCTTCCCAACAATTAACAATTCCATTAATAAATTTTTGCTTACCAAAGTGTAATAGATAACATGATTGAACAAACCCTGGAGGGAAGAAATATTTCAGATGACCCTGTTCACCCCTCATGCTGATACAGATGTTTAACAGTTATCTTAACTCAGAATGATTGGAATGCTTGCTCATTTACATGTAGCGTTTCCTTTGTTTCCTTCTTTATCTAACTTGATGGTTCTCAAACGTTATGTTAGGATTTGTCTACACAAAACCATGTATACTGTACTATATAGGTAATTTATAAAATTTTCTGGAGTATATGGATTTATAACTTAATTCCTGAGATTTAACTTTAAATTCAATCTCTAAGTAAGACATGTTGACCTCCCCACTTCCAAAATGATAGGATTGTTTTTGGTTTTGCTTATGAGATAGGGTCTTGCTCTGTCACCTAGGCTGGAGTGCAATGGCACAATTCTAGCTCACTACAGGCTCGAATTCCTGGGCTCAAGCGATCCTCCTGCTTCAGCCTCCTGAGTAGCTGGGACTACAATCAGGCACCACCACGCCTGGCTAATTTCTTTTAATTTTTTATGGAGATGGAGTCTCACCATGTTGAGGAGGCCAGTCTCGAACTCCTGATTTCCAGCAGTCCTCCCACCTCAGTCTCCCAAGCGCCGAGATTTACAGGATGAGCCAGCTCACCCTGGCAAAATTCAGAGGATTTCTAATACTGGAAGACACTTAAAGGAAATCGAGTTTAGCATTTCCCAAGTGTTTTCCTCGTATTGCACAAAATGTTAACCTGATTTGAATGAACAGTGCCTTTCATGGTGAAATAAATTTGGGAAATGCTAAACTAAACAACTTTAAAGAAGTTTGATTTGTTCGTTTTATTTTTTTCATGGAAGCATTTCTCAGACTTTAATATGCGGGTGTCCATTGTAAATATCCAAGAGAGTGATACAGACTGCAGTATCTTTCAAAGATATTGTTTTTGGCATCCCTTTTGGATTGAGAATCCTGCTGCTATGGAATTCAGTTCAACACATTTTAGAAGTGTTTATCTTTAATCCAACTCTATATTTTGAAAAAACTGAGACTTCAGGAGTTAGTACTCCTCATGCCACCTACCACGCAAAGTAGGGACCATTTATCATCTATTAATAAACTTAAAAGTCTGATACATCTTTGGTCAGTGTTAAATAAATATATAACTTTCCACCTTAACCAGTTGTTTCTGCAGGCCCCGTGCTATCCTTAGACTGCCTTCTGTGTAAGCTGTTTCTGTTGTGTTCAAGGTTGGCTCAGTTTCTTGGAAGCTCAAGATGACTGCAACAGGGGTGCCTGTCATCCCACAACTGGCGATCTCCTAGTGGGCCGTGACACGCAGCTTACGGCTTCTTCTACCTGTGGGCTGAGCAGAGCCCAGAAATACTGCATCCTCAGTTACCTGGAGGTAGGTTGGTGCCTTGTTTATTTGCTGGGTCATTATTTAATCAAGGATGTAGATTTGTTCAGGTACATCTGGGGCTACTCAGACACTAAAGAAGAAGACAACATTCCTTCCTAGAAAATGGAGACACTGGTGCAGTTGTTCTTCAACATCCAAGGGGGATTGGTGCCAGGACCCTCCCCCCCAACACCGAAATCCATGGATGCTCAAGTTCCTGCTCTGAAATGGCACAGTATTGACATGTATCCTCCCCTGTACTTTAAATAATTTCTAGATTACTTGTAACACCTAATATAATATAAATGTTATATAAATAATTGTTACAGTACATCTTAAAATTTGTGTTATTTTTATTGTTATATTGTTATTTATCTTATTTTTATTTTTTATTTCATTAGGGGCAGGGGTCTCACCCTGTTGCCCAGGCTGGAGTGTACCTCAGCCTCTGAAGTAGCTAAAAATACAGGCATGTACCACCACACCTGGCTAATTTTAATTTTCTTTTTTTAGAGACAGGGTTTCACTGTGTTGCCCAGGCTGGTCTCGAACTCCTGGCCTCAAGCAATCTTTCCACCTCAGCCTCCTGAGTTGCTGGGATTACAGGCAAAGCCACCAGGCCTAGCCTGTTATTGTTTTATTGTTATTTTTTTTCCAAATATTTTCAGTCCTTGGTTGGTTGAATCCACAAATATGGAACCCACAGGTAAAGAAGGCCAACTCTCATATAATTCAAAGTCCAGGAAACCTTGACTAAACAAAATAAGGAAGATCTGCTTAATTTCCATTTTTTGTTACCCTCGGAATGAAATGTAAAGTCTTTTTGGTTCAGTCTTTGTAGGGAATTGCTATAAATGTACTGGTATACTTGGCTACCTTAGTCGCTCCCATAGAACAAACATATTTGATTCATTTAATGAAGATTGAGGATCACCAGGGTCTGCTGCCATTGTGCTGAACATGAGTCCTCATTGCTCTGCCTTAGCTAGAGATAGAGGAGGTGAAGAACTGAGTTGATGGTACAGCAACATCATAATACCACTTGGAAGTTGTACTGTCTAAAAATCATAAATTCCCAATGTGGATATATTTTTGTACCTTTTCCCCTTAATGACCAGTTTTATAAAAGGATCAGCGGCTTTTCAGGTGTCTTTTCCTCTCCATGTACTGGCAACAGAACAAGCATCCAAGGTCATCTGAGTATCGTCCCTACCGAAAACCCTGAGGTAATCACGTCCACCCCTTAAATGAGAGGATGTGCAGGAAGGAAGTTGGACATAAGCCTAATGTTAGTGGTCCAGGCTTTTCCATGTATTGTTCACTTAAAGCAACTTGTTTAAGTCTCTGGGAAATGCTTTGTATTCAAATTGGTTTCTAGTAAAAGGTGATTATTATAAATAAGTGGAGACAATACTTGGGTGCGTAGCACTGTTCTAAGTTTGGAAAGCACTTGTGTAAGAAAGCAAATTATCTACATGTTCAAGGAAATTACGTGGTGGAAGTTCTGCTCAACTCTGGGCAGGTGACTACTAAGTCCAGGTGCTCTGGACAAAGAAGTGGTTCTCAACTCTTTATTTTTGAGATAGAGTCTCACTCTGTCGCCCAGGCTGGCATAAGTAGCACGTTCACAGCTCACTGCAGACCCAACCTCCCAGACTCAGGTGATCTTCTCACCTCTGCCTCCACCTACTGGTGGAGTAGGCAAGCACCACCATACCTTGCTAATTTTTGGTATTTTTATAGAGACCATTCCTGCTATGTTGCCCAAGCTGGTCTCGAACTGTTGGGCTCAAGCGATCCTCCTGCATCAGGCTTCCAAAATGTCAGAATTACAGGCATGAGGCACCTTCCAACACAAGTGCCACCCATCTTGTTCTCCAGCCACTGGCATTTGCTTATTGTTGCCTAAGCCAACATACTCTGATGATAATTAGAAACTGGTGTTCCCTTTTTGTTGTTTTTGTTTGTTTGTTTGTTTGTTTTTTTACACAGAGTCTTGCTCTGTCACCAGGCTGAAGTGCAGTGGCATGATCTCAGCTCGCTGCAACCTCTGCCTCCCGGGTTCAAGCGATTCCCCTACTTCACCCTCCCAAGCAGCTGGAACTACAGGCATGCACTACCACGCCTGGCTAATTTTTTGTATTTTAGTGAAGACAGGGTTTCACCATGCTGGCCAGGATGGTCTTGATCCTGACCTTGTGATCTGCACACCTCAGCCTCCCAAAGTGCTGGGATTACAGGCAAGAGCTGCCTCGCCCTCCAGAAATTGGTGTTCTTACATCTCAAAGTTTTACCACCAAAAATAGAAATAACTCCAACTGTGGAGGCTTCTTTTGTCTAGAGAATGACAGAAATCTTAGAAAGCTTAGAGCTGGAAAAAAATCTCAAAATAGTTCAGGCCAACAAAGTGTATTATAGGAGGGGCTGCGACCACTAGTCTAGACAAACATTCACACAGCGTGGAGGATGATTTTTTTCCCCATCTGTTAGAAAGAGCTACCAAGCAAAACATTTTGTTCAGAAGCTTCCAGTCAACATTGACCTATCAAGCTATCCAAGATGGAACTAACATTTTGTGGCCACAGCTAAGCATCCTCTGAAGCCAGCCTTATCAAAGACTATACCTCTAAAATGTTAACCAAAAAATGGCCCACAGCCCTGAAATCAAACATCTTCTTGAGTGATTTCCATAGTATTATTGGAAATTATTTGAATTTTTATCACTTTTGACAAAATCACAAAGTTTCTACTGGTCACTAGGATGAGCCTACCCCTATGCAAAATTTATTTAGCATTAATTTTGCCTTAATTTTCAAAGGGCATTTTGGCTTTCTTCAACAATAAGGCCTATAGTGACCAATGATGCTAAAATACACTCATTATATGAATCTCTTGAAGGGCTGATTTGTTTTGACAGACTGTAGCTGAAATAATCCTTAAAATCATCCTGCATTTATTCAATAAATTTTATTGAGCATCTACTATGTACCACACACTAGGTAATGGGGATACAGCAATAAACAAAACCAAATCCTTGCCTCATTCGGTTTTGATTCTCATTATGGAGAAAGACAATAAACCAACAACTGTATAATATAGTCTCAAGTAGTGATAAGGGCTTAGGAAATATAGAAAGTAGGACAGAAAACAGAGAGTGGCAGAGGGCCATGGGGGTGAAAAGGTGGTGGCATTTTAGATAGGGCAGTTAGGGAAAGGCTCTTTGAAGTGAAGGCATTTAAACAGAGGCCTGAAAGAAGGGAAGCAGCCAGAAGATAAGAATAGCTGGGAGGAAGAACAGCTTGCTCTTCTGACTCTAAGTGCTTAAAAAATAGCAAGAAGCAAGTGTAGCCAGAGTCAAGTGAGTGAAAAGCCAGGTGGACATAAAAGCAAAGAGGTGGCCATGGCCAAATCATATTGGACTTTGTGAGCCATGATTAAGACATGCGAGCAACGTGCACCGAGTAACACCAGCTGAGCACCTATGCTGTTGTAGGCAATTTCCTGCACAGAAGCTTGTAATGATCATCCCCCACTTCCTGGAAGCTTTGCACAATTGCTCCTTCACAGTCCCATGAGTATTAGCCAGGAATAACTGCAGGCTACTGACAGGCCTTTGGAAATCCTTGTAGAGCCCCTTAGGAGTTTCCAGTACAGCTGTAAGTAGATGCATTAAATTAAGCAAGCTCAAAGGCCAGTCTTTGCTGTTGTAACATTCAAAAATCTATCCTAAGCAGGCCAGGTGTGGTGGCTCACACCTATAATCCCAGCACTTTGGGAGGCCGAGGCGGGCAGATCACTTGAAGCCAAGAGTTCAAGACCAGCCTGGCCAACATGGTGAAACACTGTCTCTACTAAAAATACAAAAAAAATAGCCGGGTGTGGTGGTGCATGCCTGTAATCCTAGCTCCTTGGGAGACTGAGGCACAAGAATCTCTTGAACCTAGGAGATTGCAACGCTGCATTCCAGCCTCAGTGATAGAGTGAGACTGTAAAAAAAAAAAAAAAAAAAAAAAAATCCATCCTGAGCAAAACTAATTCTGATTCACTAAGACCTTCTAAGAGGATTATTTCCAATTTTTTTTCTTCATGTTAGTTGTATATAGTTTAAAATAACTTCCAGATCCTCTGCCTCTTATATGACAAAATTAGTTTTACATAAATTTGCATTTTAATTCCAAATGTATAAATTTATAAAAGTTTAGGTAATAGTTTAGTTTGTTGTTGTACTTAGACACCTATTGATGGAAATTTTGATGTCTTGTTATTTCCTCTGCTTTTTATTTTTAGCCAGTTTGGAAGACTAATATAGTAACTACAGCTTGCCTTTAATTTAGACTAACAATAAGTAATTCCAGTTTTTATTTTTAATTTTAATGATGGTGTTTTCCAGGGGGAACAAAAATGCTTCATCTGTGACTCTAGACTTCCATATGATCCGTATGCCCAACCCAACAGCCACACCATTGAGAATGTCATTGTAAGTTTTGAAGCAGACAGAGAAAAAAAATGGTGGCAATCTGAAAACGGTATGATTTAAGTTCCTTTCCAGTTGTTTATTTCTTCAATATTTTAATATGACATTCTCTTCCTTGTATGGTTTTAACAATGTCACAGCAAAGTATTATATTGGAATGAAGCGGTATCCTCCAAGAATGTAGAGCCCCATAGAAGAATAAAATCTTTTTTCATTTTAACAAGAATGCTTTCTTTTTTAGGAAAATTAAAGTGTACTTTAAGCACATAACTCAGAATTTTTTACTCTTTCCATGTGGGGGAAGAAAATATCTCTGCATACTTTTGTTCTTTGTAAAAAAAAAAAAAAAAAAAAAAAAAAAAAAAAAAAAAAAAAGAAAGTTTATGATGTGTTGGTAAATTAAGTCTAATACAAAACACACTGATGTAAACCAAATACTGGGGAAGTCTGAGAGTTAGTGCCAAGTGCTTTTTCCTTCAACACATGAAGGGAAAGAGAAAAAGAACATTTTGCTTCTTACTATAAGCTAAAGTAAAATCTCTGAATTGAAAGGAGAGCTGGCTACAGACTGAAGTTCTTTCTTTCCTGGATGAATGCCCTTCTCTCTTTGTGAATAGTTGTGCTACTGAGCCTACGTTGGCACTGACCCTCTGGATTCCTAGATGCTCACTATAAAAGTGGACCTGATCAGGGATCCTCATGTCCCACCCCGGCCATGGGCCTCGTGTGTGCAAATGTACATCCATCCAGGCTGGACTTGTCTAATGCAGGCTTGCCTACTCTTGATGACCCCTCTTTAACACTAGTCTGGAACTCCAGTTTTCCTTAAGCCCCACAAAATGATTTCATTCACTACATTGTTATGTGTTGCACTTTGGACCTTCGGACTATAATTCCTCTATTCTCTACAGACTCCTGAATGTATTTCCTTTAGGAGATTTTAGACCATTAGAAGGGAGTGTGGGAATAATCATAATATATAAGATAGTTTCAGGCCAGTATATGAGGCTGTTTTATTTATGTCATCCACTTGACCAATGATTGACTGGTGTCTACTAAATGCCATTTCATTTTGGATCCTAGTTATTGATGTCAAGCTGGAATCTCGTTAATGAATGTGAGGCGCTTTTTTTCCATAGCCACCTGTCCTCCTAATGAATGGTGCCATTTTTGCTTAATGGCTGTTTTGACCCTCACATCTAACATTTTTTCCACATCTCCTCACAAAGTCAATGTCCCTCTATCCAAGCCAATGACATAGAGCAAGGATTTTGAACCAAGCTCCTTAGAGAGAGGGACAGATATCCTTTCTAGAAAGGGTCAGGACCCTTGACACATAGCCTGCAATGTGGCTGCCACTTAGCAGCAAATACGTCCCTGAGTTTTTCACCCTAGAACTCTAGGCTGAGTCCTGATTCACTACAGTCCAGCCACTGTCGTCTGAAGCCACACTGTCCAGTGTGAGCAATTGAAATGTGTCTATTCCAAACTGAGATGAGCTGGAAGTGTAAAAGCATCCTAGACTTCTTTCTAAGACATAGTTTTGGGAGAAAATGTATAATAAAGAATCACTAATTATCTGGCAATGTGTGGTGGCTCACACCTGTAATCCTAGCACTTTGGGAGGCCAAGGTGGGCAGATCACTTGAGCTCAGGAGTTTGAGACCAACCTGGCCATCACGACAAAGCCCTGTCTCTACTAAAAATACCAAAGTTAGCCAGGCATATTGGAGCAAGCCTGTAGTCCCAGCTACTCGGGAGACTAAGGCAGGAGAGTCCCTTGAACCTGGGAGGCAGAGGTTGCAGTAAGCCAAGATGCTGCCACTGCACTCCAGCCTGGGGGACAGAGCAAGACTCTGTCTTAAAAAAATCACTAATTTTTACAATATTGATTATATGTTGAAATAACTTTTAAATATGTGGCTTTAAGTATGTTATTACAAATAAATTTATCTGTTTCTTTTCACTTTTTCAATGTGGCTGCTAAAAAATTTAAAATTACATACATGACTCACATTCTATTTCTGTTGGACAGTGCTGCTCTAGAAAGGCCTGGGTTGCTTTTGTGTACAGGTTAGGGCTGATACCCACGTCTGTGCTGGAGATGGATCACAACTAGCTCAGTGCAAAGCCCTGACCAAGATACTTCTGCCACCGCCTCAGCCACAGGGGAGCCCACAGGTCCCTACTCCAAGGGGAACATTCCAAGCTGTGTTGTATGCCAGGTGACAATGAAATTCTAGTTCAAATGACTGTTAGCAGCTGTTGGAAGAAATAGGTGCATTGATTTTTACTGTCCTCTGGCTAGCTAGCTTATGTTTATGTGTAGTGAAAATTTCAGCACAAGGAAATGAACCCTCACTTTCTCTCTTTCCACCTAGGGCAAATGTCCTGAAACTCTTTTGGTCGTATGTAATGCTGCCACATAGTGGCCATGTATGTTGGCACTAAAACACAGATGTGGGCACCGTCAGGGTGAAACCTGTCCTTCTTTCCAGACCTCCTGGGCTTGGAGTGGCATGAGACACCACTCCAACAGGCTGGGAAGAGTGACCACCAGCCTTGTGGCATCAAAGGGATTTTATTACAGATCAGCCACAGTAGAGAATTAACATGATAAGCAGGAGTCTCTCAAAATCATGGATTTTCTTCTTTCTGGATTTTTCTTTAGGTCTTGATCATGTCAGCATCAGATTGGACTTAGAGGCATTATTTCGGTTCAGCCACCTTATCTTGACCTTTAAGGTAAGATGCATAGGCCTGCTGTGCCTCTTTTATCTATTCCCCAAATGCTCAGTGTTTATCTGGAATTGTACTTTCTTGCTTCCTTGCAGTGAACAAAAGCAGAATAAGTTCAGACTTGAGCTTTGCCACCTGAGCTTTGACTCTTACATGAAGAAAAAAAAAACACTTTTAATAAATCAATGACCAAGACTATATGTTAAAAAAAAAAAAAAAAAAGAAGGCACAGAGGAAAGGAAAACTCCCAGAACTGAGGTAATAAGAACCACAAGAACTATAAAGATAATTTTTAGGAGAGAAGGGCAAGATTTGGAAATTATTTAGGTAATTATGGAAAGGTTGTGATGAAGAGCAAAAGAAAAGGAGTCTTAACTAAAATTAGTCAGATGCCAGAGAAAATCACTGTGCTATAGTGCTTCTTTAGTCATTCAGGAAAATTCTAATTTTGATGTCAGACTTTATGCTAGTTTGAGTAAGAAAAAATGAATATGAAATTTTAAAAGTGAAACACCAGTCTTTGTCTCCAAAGAACTCACATGTAGTCATGGATACGAACATATAATAGAAAATTATAATACAGGCCAGGCGCAGTGACTTATGCCTGTAATCCCAGAATTTTGGGAGGCCGAGGCAGATGGAACACCTGAGATCAGGAGTTTGAGACTAGCTTGACCAACATGGAGAAACCCCATCTCTACTAAAAATACAAAATTAGCTGGGCATGGTGGCACGTGCCTGTAATCCCAACTAATCAGGAGGCTGAGGCATGAGAATCGCTTGAACCCGAGAGGCGAAGTTTGCGGTGAGCTGAAATCACATCACTACACTCCAGGTAGTGAGACTCAGTCTCAAAAGAAAAAGAAAACAGAAAAATTTAACACAAAGTGACAAGTACTGAATTAGCAGTATGATTGATTTAAAATGCTGGGGAATTTAAGAGCCTAAATCTGCTCTGGGGAACTAAGATACATTTCATGGATAGGGTTTGAAGGATGTATAAGAGTTTGCCAGAGGAAAGGCATACTTAACAAAGAGAATCACAACAAATTGCTGTAAAATATTAACTATGTTAGCTTTTCCATTTATATGCCATCTTTCTTCAATTAATAATTCACACAGCCATAAACATTTTTACAGTGTAATTAGATTATGAGGACAAAGTGTGTACTCATAAATACTGAGAAGAGACCATGGTGTGTGTATTTTGTAGTAGATTTTAAAAGATAGACCTGGCCAAGCGCAGTGACTCACAGCTATAATCCCAGCATTTTGGGAGGCTGAGGTGGGCGTTTGAGCCCAGGAGGTGGAGAGCAGCCTGGGCAACATGGCAAAACTCTGGCTCTACAAAAAAACTTATCTGGGCATGGTGGCATGTGCTTGTAGTACCAGCTACTCAGGAGGCTGAGGTGAGAAAATCACCTAGGCCTGGGAAGTTGAGGCTGCAGTGAGCCGAGATCATGCCACTGCACTCCAGCCTGGGTGACAGAGTGAGATCCTTTCTCAAAAACAAAGCAAACAACGGCAAAAAAAAAAAAAAGCATTTATAAAAATAGAATTGGAAAATATAAATATTCAATCTGAAGTTGGTAATAAAATCTGCCTTCATGAAACATGTCCACTTTTACTCATTTTTCCTAGACTTTTCGGCCGGCTGCAATGTTAGTTGAACGTTCCACAGACTATGGACACACTTGGAAAGTGTTCAAATATTTTGCAAAAGACTGTGCCACCTCCTTTCCTAATATCACATCTGGCCAGGCCCAGGGAGTGGGAGACATCGTTTGTGACTCCAAATATTCGGATATTGAACCCTCAACCGGTGGAGAGGTAGCATTTCCTTCCTTGTATTTATTTTACATAAATTAAACTTTTAAAATGTGTAATTAACTTACATGAAAAAAATATAGATAATGTTTCCTGCAATGTAAGTTCAGCTGTTGCTGTTTAAAAAATGAAAGTGTCTAAATTGAAGTAAGTCCCAAATAATAAATACTAAATACATTTTTTAGATGCAATCCTGCACAAGAGTGCTCACTTGAAGGTAAGCATGGGATAAAACTTAAATAGGACACCATGGCCCTAAGCACACAGAAGAAGCACCCATTTCTAACCCTTGCAAAACCATGTAAGCTAGCAGCAGCCTGACATTAGCTATCTCATCCCTCATGCTCTGTAAATCACCATCCCAGGGGAATCTGCCAGGAACATCTCTCTGAGCAAAGCTGGTACCTGGCAGAAAGTTGGAGTGAATGGGATTGAACAGGTATAATTTTATCAGGTATAGCAGAAAGAATTAGTGGGAGAAGACAGCTCCAGAATTCCCCACTAGATACAAATTGATCATGGCTTGCCAACTGTCCATCATTCCATCCCAACCCAGCATAAGTGCTCTCTTTTCCATTTCTGCCTGTATGAACCACTTGTACATAAAGAGCCAGAAATAACTGAAGAATGCCTTTAATTTATTTTTGCTTTTGGTATTTCTATTCATATGGTAACCCAAATGATAATCTGTATTCTATGCCAGCTGGGAAGCAGTGGTTCAGCCTTCTTGTAAGATCAGGGTCTCTTCTGTAAGAGTGCATTTGATGGCCAGGTGCGATGGCTCACATCTATAATTCCAGCACTTTAGGAGGCCGAGGCAGGAGGATCACTTGAGACTGGGAGTTTGAGACCAGCCTGGGCAACATAGGGAGACCTGCACCTCTACAAAAAAACTTTAAAAATTAGCTGGGTGTGGTGGTGCATGTCTGTGATCTCAGATACTTGGGAGGCAGAAGTGGTAAGATTGTTGAGCCTGGGAGGTTAAAGAGTGTATTTGACAGTTATATTTTCAGGTAATATACTATAAATTTTCTACATTTGTTTTACAGGTTGTTTTAAAGGTTTTGGATCCCAGTTTTGAAATTGAAAACGCTTATAGCCCTTACATTCAAGGTATGAATTCCTTTATATTTTTCCTATCAGCTTTTTAAAAATTTCACATTTGCCATATTCCTTGTAAGTACTTTTCTGGTTTTTTAAATTTTCTTGAGACAGTGTCTTGTTCTGTCATCAGGCTAGAGTACAGTGGCACAGTCTCAGCTCTCTGCAACCTCCACCTCCTGGGTTCAAGCAACTCTTGTGCCTCAGCCTCCTGAGTAGCTGGGATTATAGGCATGTGCCATGATGCCTGACTAATTTTTGTATTTTATGTAGAGATGGGGTCTCACCATGTTGCCCAGTCTGGTCTCAAACTCTTGAGCTCAAGGAATCCTCCTGCCTTGGCCTCCCAAAGTGCTGAGATTACAGGCACGAGCAGTCGCACCAGGCCTGTAGTCACTTTTTTACGGTATATTAAGGGTATATCAGTATATCAGTCAAGGAGAGTGCCTTGAACTGATGCACCTCAAATTCATTTTGATTCATTATTTTCATTTCTTTAGACCTTGTGACATTGACAAACCTGAGGATAAACTTTACCAAGCTCCACACCCTTGGGGATACTTTGCTTGGAAGGAGACAAAATGATTCCCTTAATAAATACTACTATGCTCTGTACGAGATGGTTGTTCGGGGGCGCTGCTTTTGCAATGGCCATGCTAGTGAATGTGGCCCTATGCAGAAGGTGCGGGGAGATGTTTTCAGCCCTCCCGGAATGGTGAGTTATTAATCCCAAAGAACAGTGGTTTGTCTTACCTGCCTTTCACTGTCCTGGTGCTGAATGTAGATGAGACACTCCACATAGAGATCAACAAATCCACGCCAGTTTTGTGCTGAGTGAACCTATCCTAATAGTCCATATAGGGCCCTCCAGTTCCTCCAGCCAGAGGTGCTTGTGGATTCTGCTGCCAGTGGACATGACTGAACTAGTGAGCCGAATTTATATTTTAGGATTTCAAGAGGCTTCATCTTGCCCTCTTTTCATTTGTTTTGTAGAGCATGGAGATTAGGTGGGGAGGGATCATATTGAGTTGGTGCAAAAGTGCTGTTTTTGCCACTACTTTTAATTGCAAACACCGCAGTTACGGTTGCACCCACCTAATAATTTCACATTCATTCTCTCACAAAACTCTGCTGAAGGACTTTTGTGTGCAAGACCCTGTTGTCAATACTAAGGCATTTCAGCAATATCCGATATTGTAATCCAAGCAGCATTCTTACACTGGGAATGGCTGTGTCTTAATACTGGAGATTTCTCTCATCTGGGGGTACTCGCCTTAAAAGACACTGTAGACACGTTGTAGTTTTATGCAGAAACCCAGGAAGTGTGTCAACTAAATAAATGTAAACTGTTTATTAGGCATAATCATACAAGGCTTCATGTTGAGCTAGTGTGCCTTCCCATTCGGCTGCCTCTGTTTTACTGGAAACAGAGCTTCTCTCTATATATGTGGGCCATTTCTAGCACTTGGGGAAAATCCAGAAGAATCGCATGCCTTTCTTCAGCTTTGCTCCCTTTTCTAGCTCCCTCTTTTTTCTTATGCTCCTAAACCAACCCACATACTGCTCCCTGCCAACTCCCTACAAGCCCCCCAGTCATCCTGTCCCTTTTTTATTGAGGGCCGCAATGTGCTGTCCTGAAACTAGAACCCAGAAAAGCTAAAAAAAGATTGTATTTTATAAGTTCACTGAACTTTTAAAATTTTTTATAAAGTTTAAAGCTAGTTCAGAAAATAATAGAAGATAGTCAAGGTTGGTACTATAATTAACATATGGGAAACTAAGAATCAGAGAGGTACCATGACTTGGTATTTCCCATTTAAAGAACCCCAACGTCCCCCAGGACAAGCCCTCTATTAACGCTCTATTTGTTGCACAATGCAGGTTCACGGTCAGTGTGTCTGTCAGCACAATACAGATGGTCCAAACTGTGAGAGATGCAAGGACTTCTTCCAGGACGCTCCTTGGAGGCCAGCTGCAGGCCTCCAGGACAACGCTTGCAGATGTGGGTGAAACTCAGTTCTCTGCATAGACTGAGTGTGCTCTGGGTTTCCTTATTTTAAGGAACACTTGGTTTACTTCTCTGGGCCTGCAGGCACCAAAGTGGTGAAGCTGTCCTCCCAGCTCCTGTAGTGCGATACCCTGATGTTCCCAATTATCTCACACAGAAGAATCACCAATGTCTCCAACCCTCACACGATGAATTAAGTTTAATTTTAAAAATGAGACAGTAAGCATGTTTGGTGGCACCCTTCCAGTGGAGCAACGGGGCCATGGATTGGCAGTATCAGCAGGGACAAGGCAACTCCAAGAATTTGGTGAACACTAGATTTGGTTCAGAGATCTGTCCTGTCATCGTGAATAGTCATACATTCCATGAACGTGACCTTAAACCCATCTATAGGATAATAGGAGAAATGAGGTCCAGGATTGAGTTTGACAGGCTATTGTATTGTTTTAAATAAAATATTCAGGCTAATAAGATGCTGGTTTTGTTTTGGCTAACATGTTTGCTGCCTCTGAATTTTAATGAACTTCCAAACAAATTTGTCATTCAGTTTCTTTTCCCAGACTAGGGAAAGAAGAATTTGAGGGAATGAAATGTCTCCAGAAGAGCTCAAAAAAAAAAAAAAGCTCCATTCGTGAGAGTCACAGTATACAAGACCCAGGAAAATGCAGCCTGACCTTAGTCTGTTTACAGGAAAAGAATCAAAAAGACAAACAGTGTAGACATGACCGTGAAGACAAATTCCTCCAAACAGCCTGCCTTTCTTTCCAGGCCTTTGGCTGAGTCTCAGATGAGATAAAATGGAACGCAGCCCTTGCAGGGCTCTGCCCATGTAGAAGGAGAGGCCGGGCCGGCTGAGCTCTGCCATCTTTTCTCAGAATCTCAGAGCATGCAGAACATTTAATGTAAAAATTTCAATCGCACAAAGTATAAGTCAGTAAAGTATCTTTTAATGAACACCACAAATATTGCACTCTGTGGCTTTAGATCACGGAAATGATTTACTTCTGTTCACTTGATTTTTAGAAACTACCTATTTAACGTGTGGGGAGCACATTTTCTAGAAAGCGTAGGAGCAGATTCCGAGTGCTGGAAAGCTCCTCTGAGAGCACACATTTTGGGCCTTTGTTCACTTGATGCATCTATACAAAGGACACGAAGTGGCAGGAAGACCCAGAGCACGAGCGGGTGCGCCGACCAGTGCGGGGGCGCAGGCTGTGCCAGCCGAGGCCTTGGGCCACCTCTCAGTCCCTCTCTCTCCCCTCAGCATGCAGCTGTAACGGCCACTCCAGCCGCTGCCACTTCGACAGGACTGCGTACCTGGCAAGCGGCGGCCTCAGCGGGGGCGTGTGTGAGCGCTGCCAGCACAACACCGAGGGGCAGCACTGCGACCGCTGCCGGCCCCTCTTCTGCAGGGACCCCCTCAAGGCCATCTCGGATCCCTACGCGTGCATTCGTGAGTCCCGGGCTCTGCCTGGATCCTACCCACTGTCTGAGCAAAGTCCAGCTCACCGCGCCCCCTCTGCTTACCGGCACCTCCAAACTACCCTATTCTGGGGGAGGGGAGGATTGCAAAAATACCTCAGCTTTAAACAGCTCGTCTTTCAGCAAACAAGTCGATCCAAATAATCTGCGTCTGTCCTGGTAGTTG
>PVKP010029175.1:0-29298 GCA_004027715.1 Plecturocebus donacophilus
GTGCACAGCACACACACACACACAGATGCATGGACACACCACTACCACGTGCATGGTACACACACATGCACAGGCACACACAAGTGTCAAAGATGCATGCATGCACACACGCATAAGCACATAGATAGACATGCATGAACACACAGACACACATATGTACACACACTCAGCAGATCAGACACTGAAGTCAACCAGTGGCTACTTCCCCTGTCAGCATGGTCACTGCCTCCCCAGAGGGCACGGCTGCCCGGAGGCCCAGGCAGGAGGACCGTGTGCCTGAGGCTGAGCCAGTCCAAACAGGCACGTCACCCTCCAGGGCCAGGGTCCCCAGTCCACAGGGGCAGCAGACGGTGCTTTTCTGCCCTTCACTTTTTAAAGACAGCTTTTTAAAAAGAATGTTTTTTTGGTCCCCAGGTAAACATGACTAATGCAACCAGAGTCCTGTCCAGGCTGGCTTCCGGGGACTTGGGCCAGGCTGAGAGTCTTGCAGCCTGGGGAGGAAGCCAGCAGCCCCCAGGTGGGCCTGTCCTGCCTGTTCAGCCTGGGCCACCACTTTAGCAGCCTGCAGGAGCCACGGCGGGGCCATGCTCACATCTCAAGGGCCAGCCAGGGGTCAGGAGGCCAGGGGACCAAGGTGTCCCGCCCACAGACACAGAGGCCAGCGGCCTCACTGGACAAACGTGCCTCCAGGGAGAAGCAGAGCTCATCCCTTCCTGGGGTGGGGTCTCCCAGTGGCCACACCCAGCGTTCATTCTCAGCTCACTGCTGACAGCCTGGGTACCTCAGGCAGCTCCTGGCTTCCTGGAAGGCCTCACCATTCTCCTCTGTGAAATATGGCAACCCTCTGCTCCCTAGCCCTGGCTGCTGGGAACTGAACATGACTGTGATCACGCATGCCTGCATCTGTGAGGTCACCCCCAGGCCCCAGAATGCCACCCCTGGTCCTTCTACAAATTCCAATCTTAGTCCATCTTCCCAGGAGTCACGGCAGGCTGCCCGTTGTGGTCACCCTCTCCCAGCAATGGAGGGTTGAATTGTGTCTTCAGGAAAGATGAGTCCAAGTCCTAACCTCAGTACCTGTGACCTTGACCTTGGAAAGAGGGTTGCTGAGTGGGGTCCTCACCCAGTGACCAGGGTCCACGTGGGAAAGACAGGGGAGAAGAAACAGACAGAGGAGAACGTGCCGTGAGGACAGAGGCGGGGATCAGAGCGATGCAGCCACGAGCCAAGGACACCTGGCACCCCCAAGAGCTGCAAGAGGCAGGAAGAGTCCTCTCCCAGAGCCTTGGGAGGGAGCTCGGCCCTGCTGGCACTGGGATTCCAGACTTCCGGGCTCCATTGTTGTGAATGAATCTGTGTTGTGCTAAGTCACCCAGCTTGTGGTCAGTTGTTACGGCAGCCCCAGGGCACTTGTGCCCTGGGTTCAGAGCTGGGAGCAGGGAAGGGCCTGGTCAAAGTTGTGAACGCCCCTTCCTGAGCCCTCTGCCACAGGCATGGAAGAAACTGCAGGAAAGCCCCCGTGCACCACACACACAGCGGGCCACCAGCCGGACCTGGCCACTTCCTGCGAGCGCAGCTGTCTTCCCCACTCCCCATGTGCTGGGCGTGCATTCAAACTGCTCTCCATCCTCTCCCCCATGAAAAGCCAAGGGGTTGAAGATGAAGCTTCACACACCTTTATCTCTCCCGCGGCACAAAAGACGGTTCTTCCACCCCTCGGGGATCCCCGCTGAACACACAGTCCTGGCGTTAACCCAGAAAGGGAAAACCAGTGCCTCCTCGGAGAATGTTCCGTGACTTCGCAGACACCAGACTGCCCCGTGGGAAGGGGGCTCCAGGCAACACAGCCACACGGTGCTGGAACCTGGATGGGCCCCGTCACGGGGGTCACCTCCTTCTCCCTGAGTGGGCTCTGCAGCCCCCACAGCCGCCTGTTCCTCTGGCTGATACTGGAGAGGCGCCCATTCTCAAATCCCCTGGAATTGGCCACTGAAGCCACACCCCCGCCGCACCCGCCTCTCAAACCAGCTGGGAAGAGTGCCCGTCACTGATGCCCCCGGTGACACCAGCAGTACAGGTGGCCTTCGCCTTAGGTCACAGCGAGAAAGCAAGGTCTTCTCCAGTCTCTTCCCAGCCTCCTGATTACATCAAGGGACAAGACTGTGGATCTTTATGGTGGCTCTGTCCCTGCTAATCTCTCTATTTAAGGGAGGAGAGTGGCCCTGGGGACAAAGCTCGCAGCAAACAATATGAGTCCACGGGGCCAGAGCACCCAAAAGCTAACACGTAGTCAGGGGCTCACGTGTGTTGGGCACATCTTTAGCGTTACCTGCAACTTGTCACAGGTGACGTTGATTTTTTAACTGCAGCAATGATTAACATGTCTTCTAGGTATAAATGTACTTCAGAAAGAAGTGAGTTGATTTAAAGATCCAGGTCTTAAAATAACAGTGTAGGTGACACTGGGCTGCCACCGTGGTCTGCGGACACCAAAAGCTGTTCTAAAAATGCTCAAAGTGTGGGGCCCCTTCCTGACAGAAAGGCTCCCATGTCCCCTTCTCCTGCAGGTGGGGACCAGGCCTTGGTTTTCACCAGGTCCCCTCCCGGGGCCCCACCCAGAGCAACATCGGGGACCTGCAGGCTTACGGGGGGCAGCCTGCAGGTGCCACGGGCTGTCTCAGGCGAGGCACGTAGCGCCCCTAAGCCTGGTTCTATCCTGAAAGGGCACCTAGGCGTGCACAGAGCCGGTGCCTGCAAACCCTGCAGGAAGGGTGGGTGTGAGTGGGTGTCTGATACACGCTGACGGCTGTCAGTACCGTGTGGTCCACGCTGGCTGCTGGATGAGGAACACAGAAAGGAAAAGACCCCCCACACAGCCCAAGCAAACATCAGGAAACACCGCGTGCCGGGTCGTCCTGCCGTGGCTGCCGGGTCCCGGTTTGCGCACTTTTCTAACAGTCTCGCTCATCCGGTTTCCCAGACGGCAGTGAGGGCAGTGATCACTGACAGCCCCCCAACAAGAAGGAGAGGAGGAGTCTGGGCCGTTTCGTACAGCGAGATAACATCCCCTGGGCGCCCGGCGGTCCGGCTACGAGGCGAGCTGCCTCCCATCCCCACCCTGCCATGGAGCGGAGGGTGACTCTGGGCAGCCTTCTTCACTTCCCCAAGCCCGTGTCCCCATCTGTAAAATGGGGACAATAATAGTACCTAGGGTTGTTTCAAGAGTTCAAGGAGTTAAGTCGTTCCAAAAGCCTCAATAAAATACATGTCAATCATGATCAGAATTAACCATTATAATGACACCAGTCAGCAGGAAAAGGGTTCGAGCGCTTCTATTTAGGCCTAAAGGTTGCATGTAACACCTTTTGGGGTATCCACAGAAGAGGGCGAGTGTGTTTAAAGATCCAAGCCTCCGTGGGATAAGCTGTTCTGGTCTGGGAATGCCCCCTCTGGCCTGCCGACGTAGCTCCCCAGGTCACACATTCCTGGGGCTATTCCTGTGCTGGCAAGCTGCAGGGGCGGATGACGCCAGCGCCATCGCTGGGGCTGAGGCTGCGGAGCAATGAATGGCCTGGCCGCAGCCGGAGAACAGCGTCCACCGAGACAGACAGCGTGTTCTGCACATTCAAAGCAGACACAGTTCAAAAATAAGGCACAAGGCAGAGGACGGTTATTTGCCTGCAGTCACTCGTTAAACTGCAATTTAAAAACTGACCACAGGCTCAGGCTGCCGGGAGCACAGCCCCAAGGCGGAAGGACCCCCGGGCGACCCACCACCAGCTGCGAGTGATGGGTGGACGTCCCCTAGGGCTGCTCAGGAGAAGCCTTTCATTTTCTTTTCCGCTGCGTTTGGAGTTCTTGGCAGACCTCCGGCTAGCAGAGGCTCCATATGAGTGAAGCCCAGGTAAGGCGGCTGCGGCTGGGAACCCTGTGGTTACCTGCTTCCGACAGGCGGGGCCCGCAGGCCCCGAGGAAGGTCTGTGCCTGGGAAACACGCAGCATTCAAACGGCCACTGTTGTGTGGCCCCTTATCCACCTCTCCCGACCAGGAGGAAAGGCTCCGTGTGGTGTCCAGAGGGCCACTGTGGGAGGTTTTGCTGGACTCGGCCAGAGAGCAAAGGTGAAGGGGCAGCTGACACGTCCAGTCCGTGGATCCCGGCCCAGGAAGCTGGGACCTCGAGAGCACCGCCCTGCTGCAGCGCCCGCCAGTGGGCAGCAGGACGCGTCGCCGAGGGCTGGCTGATCCCACACACGCGGTGACCCGCATCCCGGCCTCCCCGCCCCCTCTGCTGGTGGGGCCGAGCAGCTGACGGCGTGCGGCCCAGGAAGGGTGAGCCCTGAAGGGTGAGTGTGCTTCTGTTGACGCTGTGTTCACCAAGCAGGAGTCTCTAAAGTTCGCCCAGGTTCTGTGTGAGCCAGGGCTCCCAGAAGGACATAAAACAGTCAGGATTCAAGCAGGTGAACTCTGAGAACATTTCACACACTCACGAGGGGGAAGGCTCCGATCACATCAAGATCGTACTCCCGGCAAACGCTCGGACCCTCACAGGAAATAGAAACACAGCCCACTGACTCCAGCAGTGCCGGGTCTGGGAGAGTCTGGCCGCTCCACTGCCCACGGGTATGGGCTAAAGTGTGTCCCCCTCAGTCCATATGTTGAGGTCTTAACCCCAGGACCCGAGAGAGTGACTGTGCTTGGACGGATGGGGTCTTGAAAGAGCCCATTCGATTACAATAGGTCATTAGGGTGGGCCCTAATCCAGTCTAACTGGTGTCCTACTCAAGAGAGATGAGGACACAGGCACACAGAGGAATGGCCCTGCAAGGACACGGGGAGAGGTGGCTGTCTGCACGACGAGGAGAGAGGCCTTGGGGGAGCCAGCCCTGCACGGCCTCCAGAACTGAGAGCGCATCGCCGTCTGTGCTGCTTAGCTGTGGAGGCCCCAGCAAACTCACACACCTGCCCAGGACGGCCTTCCTAGACAGACGGGTTACAGCTCCAGCTGCCTTGGGAAAAGGGGACTTCTCCCTGGCCACATCTGGAGGTGCCCTAAGTCCCCTCTCCCGGGAATAATGCTCAGAGGACTTGGGTTCCAATCCTGCCTGGGCCACTTCCCAGCTGGTGACCCGAGGTGATACCAAGCTCTGACGGGAGACGGGTGCCCAGCTCTGCCTCGCATGTCCCACGCGGCCAGAGGGCCAGGGCAGCAACCGCTCTTCCAGCGGTTCTCTTCCATTTAGCCCAGCCCTGTGGGGATACCACGGGCCTGGGGCTTGGCCCTCTACCCAGGCGCTGAGCTGGGACTGGCTTTGAGCAGACCTGTAGATCATCGGCCAGACCCCGCCCTTCCCAGGCCCTCACAGTCTCAGGCTCAAGCCTCTATTTCTGCTTTTAATTAACAAAGTATGTTGGTCACTGAGAAGCTGCTGGGGGGTGCTGGCAGACATCTCTGTATGGTGTGCCCCCTGGGGACTAGGACGCCTCCTGCAGCCCTGTGCTGAGGCCGGGGGGGGGGGGGGGGGGGGGGGGGGGGGGGGGGGGGGGAGGGAGAGGGAGGCCAGCAGTGAGTACAGGAGGGACAAGGCACAGCCCGCTGGGCTGCTGACCCCGCCCCAGCTGAGCACCCCGGGGAAGCTCCCTCGGCCGTGCCCAGGGAAACTTGAATGCAGACCTTGCTCCAGGGAAGGAACGGAACAACCAGAACATTCTTCCGAAGGATGGAAATCCACGTGATTTATGTACGTAAAGCGAGGAAAATGTACAAGGAACACTGAACCACACAGACAAAAAGAGGTTGTAGAGGGCGGTAAACCACTGTTTTTGCAACTTCTCTGCGACTCTAAAACGATCAGAAAGAAGAAAGGACGTGGGCGGAACGTCAGTGGTCACGTGGCATCTGTGACACACCAGCCAAGGGCGCCTGTGTGTGTTTACGGATCCATCCATAAATAGTCAAGCCTAAAACCCGCCTGGGAGCGTGAGCCTGGAAATCCAGGATACGGCTCCCGGGGGAAGAAGCCAGCTCGGGCGCCCTCCCCACACGCAGCTTGTAGCTGCCGAAAGATGCCTAAAGCAGACACGCCAGGTGCCAGGACCTTGGCAAGGCCAGGTAGGTTGTTATTCTGTAAGGTTCCTGCCTGTAGATCTTTCACAATCATTCATTATTCATGAACATTTTCATGATGAAAGCATGTGGTCCCTCCCTGCTCTGAGAGACTGCACGACTTCCACACAGGCCAAGGGCCGGCACCCATGGCGGGCTGGCCTACGGTCCCGCCACATCCCCGAGGCACCTCCGGGAGGCTGGCCCTGCGACGGCCCATTTCACAGACAGGGAAACCGAGGCCTGGAGCGTTAGGACTTGCCCATGGCCCCACAGGCTGCGGATTCCCACCTCCTTCACCAACTGCTCAGCCCACGTCCTAAGTACCACGCCTCTGTCCGCAAGGTCAGATGGGTCACTCCTCGGGGCCCCCACGGGCCGCAAGCTCCCAACTGGCACAGGTCAGAATGTGAAGAGGGTGTCTTTACAGGGCAGCGCTGCTCACGGCCCAGGGCACCTGGCCTTACACACTAGTGATCAGAGAGCCACGTGCCTCTGTGCAAAACACCCAGTCCAAACACCTGGGAGCAGCAACTCACGGCCCACGAGGAAGGAAAGCAAGCGGCACTCCCCGCGCACGTGGGAAGACGCGGGCCTTGTGGGGCCCAGATCTGAGGGAGTCAGGGCCAGCAGCAGAGACCCTGACCCGTAAAAGGATGGGAAGGGGCAGACGGGGATCGAGGCTGGACTTAGGAGCGGTCGCCCTGAAGAGACAGAGTTCCTGGAGAAGGTGACATCCCCAGGAGACACAGGGAGGCCAAGCCGGGACCTGGGCACCAAGCTAACTCACCTAGATGTCTGCTGTGCTGCGGGTACTGAGGCCGCGCCCCGACGGAGGCACGTTTTGCAGGCCTGGGACCGGCCCATGCTAGACAGAGAGGGGCGGGAGAGCTCCCGCCAGCTCGGCTCCACAGCTCCACGACCGGGGTGGCTCCACAGGCCAGCCTGTGCTCAGCGAGTGGGCACCACCAGGCCGCTTCCTGCCACCCCACGTCACTTTAGAATGTGAGCACCCAGCAGCTCCTGGAGCCCAGACGAAGGCGGCCCCGCCCCCGGCTGCTGGGGACTGAGTAACTCATTCTCCTCTGCTCACAGCCGTCAGATGAAGGAGAAACCAGCCCAGCCTGCTGGGCTTGCTGCAGCCGGAAGGTTCTCCTGGCTGTTGGTGGGCACCTGCCAGCAGGGAGGGCCTGGGCAGAAAGAGCCATACAGTGCAGGGGACGAGGGTGGATCCCTGATGGCCTGGACCACAGCAGCTGCGGGTGTTCAGCTGGGGCCAAGCACCCCGAGGGTGGCCCTTGGGTGCCAGTCACCGATAGAGAACACCTCTGTCCCCCTCTCTGGGCGCCTTCGTGAGAGCCTGGCTGCCGGGCTGGGGAGGATGAATCACTGTGGCACTGTAATGGAACAAGCACCCAGGGCCTGTCCCGGAGCGGCCTCACCCTCAGGTTTCCAGACGGGGCCCACATTCTGACATTTCTAGGTGTTCTTCATGCTCCAAACTCTCCCAGCCTCCTGTGGCCAAGTGGCCTGGCCTCTGGGGACAGCTGTGCCACTGAGAGGCAGAATCTAGGTCTCAGAGCCAGAGGGATCTGTGCTCTCCTGCCGGAGCTGGGCTCAAAGCAGAAACCCAGCATGGGTGCTGGAGTGGGCGAGGGTTCCCTTCAAAGCTGGCTGCTCTTTTCCTCTGCCCCAAGGAGATCAGAGGGTGCCATGTGGCAGCATGCACTGCTACAAAGCACAAAGGGCTCCTGATGCCCACGCTGGCACCTGCTTCTCCCTTCTGCAGAGCCCTCTTCCTGTCCTGGCCTCAGGACGTGCAAGGCAGCAGGGCAGAGCTTTGTGGGAAAGTGGGGCGTCCTCGGCAGCATCCGGCCAGTCCACCGCCCCAGAATCAGCCACGGGGACACCCCGCGTGCAGAAGCTAGACTCACCGAGCTTTAGTGACACATGAGACCTCTTCCGTGTTGCACATTGTGCATGAGAGAGGGCAGGAGGAAGGAGAGAGATTTCCAGTCACTCAGGCCACAGTTTTCAAACCTTTAAAAGCCAGTGGACAGCTCCTTCCACCTAAAACCTGGCGGGTGTCTTCAAGCTATAAAGCAGCTCAAGGAGCAAGAGCAGACGGATGGAAGCACTGGGAGAAGCGGGGCCTCGGGAGTGAACAGGGAGCCGTAGACGCCCCGGTTTCCATCTCAGTTCCTGCCGGGGCGGTGCCTGTGTGTGGGAGGGAGCCTTAGCCCCACAGGTTTGGGGGTTGTGGGCAAATGTCAGGGATGGAGGTGCCTTAAAGATGGGGAAACTGAGGCCGGGTGAGGCGCAGTACAATGATCCCGCCATTCTTGGGCCCCGTTTCCTCTGTCCAGAGGGGAGCCTGTCAGATGGTGTGAGCCCTCGGGCCAGCCACCCTCGGAACGCAGGGGCAGCAGGGTGAGGGCAGAGGTGAGGGTGTACACGCACCCCGAGGCCACAGAGGCTGAAACATGAGGACCAGTTTTTGCCCAGGAGGCAGGTGTGTTCTGGAGGTGGGTGGGGGGAAGGGGTAGAACTCTTAGGTCTCCCTGGAGGTGAGGGATCTCACTACCTCTGTAGGTCATCTTTGGGCATCAGTGCTAAGTCCCAGCACCCCAGCCTCAAGCTAACAAGGCCTGGTACCCAGTCCACAAAGTGCTGGCTGGTAGGGAGTGTGGGGGCGGGGAGGTGGGGGCCGGAGACTAAAGCATCCCAGTCCTCCCTGGCCCCACGCCAGGCCTCTCGCTGGATCCGCTGCACTCAGGGACACCGTGTGCTATGATCCCTGCTCTACAGGTGAGGGCAGCAGCCGCACAGAGCCCAGGCCCAGGCCGACTGCTTCCCTTCCCATGGACGTCACAGGCCAGGGTCCCAAGACAGCTCTGGGCAGCCTGGGACCAATGCCAAGTTCAGGAGCAGAGGAGAGGGCGAGAGAGGGGGAGGGTCTGCTGGCAGAGACGGGGGACACCTGGGGAGGGCCAGGGCCACGCTGGTGGGGTGGCCTAGGACTATCTGAGCCAGGTGGCTGGAGACTGGAAACCTTTGACTGGCAGCCCGTAGGGGTGGGCTGGGGGGTCATGCCCGTCACTCACACAATGGCTGACGCTCACCCAGCATTTGCATACACAGACCATCTCGGGACGTCTCACGGGCCGGCCATGATGTTCACTTCACAGACAGGGTAACCAAGGTTTAGGAGGCAGAGAAACTCTGCTGACCCTGGGACCTGGGTGAAGAAGTCCCACTGCGTCGTCCTTGGCCAGGCCTTCTGATCAGATCCGAGGCGGGGCTTGCCACGATCACCACCATCCACCTCTTAGGCCCAGCCCCCACCTTGCCCTGGCCTCGCCAGGCCTCCAGAACAGTCACATGCCCCATCCCAGTCCCTGCTGGCCTGGCTTGAATTTTCCTAAATTTGGGTGACTTCCTAAGGCAGCGGGGGGTGAAGTGGGGGTGAGGTTCATCCTGTAAGGAGGGCCTTCCTGCCCCACTGGCCAGCATCAGGCTCCTCTCCCTCTGGCCAATGCGGGGGGCCTCCCTAGAGTGCTCCCCTTCCACCCAGGACCGGGAGCTGCCCCAAAGCCGCACAGTGCAGCTGGCAGGACGCCTGGACCCTTTAAGCAACCCGACTGCTGTGCCGTATTCACCACAATAGGTGGGCATAGCGGGACGCACAGCTGCCAGAGTCTAGCGCTTTAAGCGACCCACACTCCCTGCGTCGCATTCACCCTAATACGCAGGCATAGAAATGCCATTGCCTAGGGCAGCAGCCCAGCAAATGGGACCCACAGTGGGGCACCTTTTAGTTGACTCTGTCGTATTCACAGCGATAGCTGGTCATGAGAAATCCTGCTGGCTGCCAGGAGAGGGGCGCAGAGCTGCGGATGCCCCGCCCCAACACCCACGTCTTTCCCTGCTGACCGTCCCCAAGGGCCCTTTTAAATGACAACCCCTCCCTCCAACCGCACTTCCCACACCAAGCCCATATTCACCCCAATAGCACATCAAGCCCTCCGCAGCGCCGGGCCACTGAGCTCCCTCCCCTGGCCGAGGAAGGCCCTTGCCTGCGAGGAAGCCGCTAAGTGCGGGCCAGCGGCAGCCAGAGAAGGGACAAAGCCACCTGGGGGCTGTTCCCTCCTGGCTCAGAAGCACGGGCGCTTCCCGAGGGGCCAGCCATGGCCAGCAGGCAGGAGCCTGCTGTCTCCAAGCTAGGGTGGTGCTTCTGCTCTGCCAGCCACAGCAGGGCTTACCACAGGTGTGGACGAAGGGAAGGCGACCCCAGGCTGGTCACAACAGGCAGCCTGACCAGCTGCCTGCAGAGGAGGGGTATCCCCCAAATCCCCTCCCTATGCTCCCACTTAAACTCCCTAAGAATATACTATTTAGAGGGAACACGGTCCCGTCTCCACGTTCCCCGCCATCCTTGGCTTCATGTCTGCAGGGCCAGAGGGGAGCCCGGAGCCAGTTGAGTCCACCTGCGTTCACCACATAAAATATTAGGCGTCCCGTGGAGGTGAGACCCCCCACAAGGGCTCCATTCCTAAATCAGAAACTAGGGGACCCTGGGAAAAGTCATACACGCTCTTGTCCTTGCCATCCTAGGGCGTGGAGGAAATGAGCTGGCCACATCCCCCACCAGCCAATGCTGGTGAAAGCAGGACGTGGTGGGTGGGACCTGCGAGACGGGGGCAGCCAGTCTCAATCTCCCCACCTCCCTGGGATGAGACAGTTTGATGGCTTTCCACGTGTGCCTCACTTGACAGTAGAGCACCTACTGTGTGCCAGCCCCGGGGAGGAGAACCCCGAGCAGACTCCCAGCCCGCCGTGCAGGGGAACAGATGACATGCGCCATGAGCCTGGCTGGGCCTAGTCACTTTCTCCATAGGAAGCCATTCAATTGAACGAATGAGATCATTTCAGTGTAAATACAGAGAAAACAGGCTGGACGTGCTGGCTAGTGCCTGTAATCCAGCACTTTGGGAGGCTGAGGCAGGCGGATCACCTGAGGTCAGGAGTTCAAGACCAGCCTAGCCAACATGGCAAAACCCTGTCTCTACTAAAAATACAAAAATTAGCTGGGCATGGTGGCAGACGCCTGTAATCCCAGCTACGCAGGAGGCTGAGGCAGGAGAATTGCTTGAACCCGGTGGGACAGAGGTTGCAGCGAGTGGTGATCGCATCACTTAAGAAAACAAAACTCAGAGCTGAAAGCTGCTTTGGAATGGGTATTGCGTCAGGAGCAGAGGCTCTCTCAGGGAGGCGGCATCTGAGCTGGGACCTGAATTAGATGGAGCCCACCATGTGCAGATCTGAGGAGGGGCTGAAAGCACCATGAGTGCAAAGGCCCTGGGGTCAAAGCCAGGCCTGAGGCTGGACCCCTGTGAGCAAGCAGGGGAGAGGGAGGGGAGGGCAGGGGATGGGGAGGAGAAGGGTGTCTAGGGCCTGTGGGGTCTGGAAAGGGGTCAGGACTTACTGAGACCCATGGTGACTCTCAAAGGGCTCTAAGTGGGCACATTACATGAATTGGTTTATCGTTTTCAAGACCATGCTGGCTGCTGGCTGGGGAAAGGCTAGGGAGGCCACAAGAGAGGAAGGAGCCTGCTAGGTGGCCACGTGGCGCTCCAGGCAAGAGCTGGCAGGGCCAGGAGGGGCGTGGAGGCCAGTCCTGAGGGAACAGCCGGATGTGAGGTGGGCTGGGAGGCCAGGCAAAGCATGTGCTCTCAGCCCGGGGGGCTCCGAGATTTGCGACAAAGACCCTCTGGGAATTCTCGATCCCTCTAAGCCGGCCAAGGAGGCTCATGTCCCACGCCCTTCCCATTTCCTGCCTCAAGCCCGGGTCCTGAGGACACAGTGGTACCCACCCTGCTTCGTGCACATGCCAGCACAAGGCAGCCCCGCACCCTTGTGGACGAGCTCCCAGAGTCCTGGCTCAGGACCACTGTGATGCTGACAGAACAGGGTGGTCCCAGACCAAGTCCTTTATACTCTACCACCCGCCAGAGAAGCCGCATTGCCCGCCCACGCATCTCCATGGGAAGGTTACCCAGCCTCGGCCAAGGCCCAGCTGCCAAGGCCCAAAACCCCTGACAAATCTTCAACAGCCGGGGAGCCCCGTCCTCGGGTGGCTAGCTGTCTCCTCGAGCTGGGGGCTCAGTAAGTCATCAAGCAAAGCTGGCATCCGGAACAACCCTCTTTCCTTTGTGCCGGTCACAGGCAGCATGAGGACATCCAGGGCGGCATGCCTGTCACCGCGGGGAGCCAGTGGCACTCACCTGCACCACCCAACATCTACGCCGCAGCACACCGGCATGCTCCCTGGGCGCCTGCCAACCCTGCAAGCGGTGGGCACTTCTACCCACCTGGCCCATGGATTCCACCAGGGGGTCTGCATCTATGGCTCCGTCCCCTGACAGCTCCCTTCCCATCACAATGACCAGATCCTTCTGGCGCTGTGCACCCCTGTGCCTCTGCCCCTCTGCAACCCCCTGTCCAGGGGCTCAGAGCTTCCAGCTCCCCAGGCCCCTCCAGGAGAACCCTGAGCTGGATCCGTACCATTCCTCAGCTTTGGCCGTCCCTTGAACACTAATGGAGAATAGGGGTTGCGATGTACCTTCTGTCATCTGGGGTAAGTTGTCCACCTGCACACCGTGCCTGTGTGTGTGCACACGTGTGCGGGCTTAACCGCAGAGTCAGCCGAGAGCACCAGTCCCCAAAACACAGCTGTCAGAGACACACACAGCCTTCCACCCGCCAGCTCGTCACAGACTGCGTCTCCCTCCCCCAAGCATAACATGTCTGATTACTATCACAGCTCACAGCCAGGCCAGGATTTCGGGGGAGAAACTGATCCTAGACATTCTCAGCGTAGTAAATACAATCCTGGGTGGGGGCGGGGTGGGGTTCTTGCATTCTCATTCTGCCAAGAGCTGAAAGCAGTCCTTTGAAGAACTTGCCCATGCGTGGCGCAGTCTGGACCCAGAAAGGAGCCTCCACTGGGCGCGCAGGATGCCTGCCCAGAGTTCAACATCTGCAGGACAGCCTCTCGGAGGCCAGGCCCAGGACGGCGGGCCGCAGGCTCCTCACCCGGCCCATCTGCTGTGTCACCTTTCCTAAGCACAGTCTGGCAAGACAGACACACGCGGCGCCTGCCTCCTGGGCACTCCAGGCCAGCCCCGCACGCGTGCAGCAGACAATGGGATCGGCAGCTCTGGAGCCTGAGGCCTGGAGGGAGCTGCCAGACACCTGCCGCCACCCGGGTTGCCCCAAACCTGCCTGATGCCTGCGAAGCCCCCTCCCACCCGGCAGGGTCAAGGAATGGCAGGCGCCCTGCGTAACAAGGAGGCGGGATGCAAACGGGCAGAGGGGCCTTACTCCTGAGGGTGGGGGCAGGGTTTCCGTTCGGTCCGGGATCTGGATCAGCCCTGGTGCAGGCAGACCCAAGAGCATCTAGCTGGGATCCCGAAGCCTGGCCCGCTTCTCCAGGCTGTGGGAGGCTGTCTCAGGTGGGGTGGACCCTTACCCACGTCTGCCTGTAAAAGGCACCTTGAAGAGACGGGGGTAGACACAGAGGGGAGAAGGTGACAAAATGGCAAAGGACGAACCCACCCAGCTGCTTCAGCAGCGCAGACCCCTCCCCCAGAGACGAGGGAGGGGCAGGGAAGCCCACCCCGCGACCCTTGCACAGCCCTAGCAGCCACCCCAAACCCTAACTCCAGTTGGCTTGGGACAGGAGGCAGCCCAGCGGTGTGGGTGGGGGTCGGGGGCGGTGCCTGGGAAGCCCAGGATGGGCCTGGGGCGTGGGGGTGCAGACTCTAGCCTCCTCCCTGCATGCCCCACCCTCCCGCAACCCCCCTCCCCGGAATCTTCAAGTGCACAAGACCCTCTTGAGGACTCAGGCACCTCCACAATCCCGGAGGCCCCGGATCTCGAGGGGCTGCGTGCCCCAGAGCTGGGGGCTGTGGGCAAGGGTCCTTCCCTCGCCTGTAACCCAGGCAGCCCCTGCCTCTGCGGACTCAGACGCCGCCGCCCTCCCAGGCCCGCAGCTGGGACGCCCGGCTCGGATCCCAGACCCCGTCCAGACCATCCAGACCTGCCTCCTGCGAGCCCGCGGCGGCCGAGCTGGGGACACAGACCCCCCGCTGGTCAGGTCTGCGGCGGTCCCGGCTCCTTTAAGCCCCACCAAACGGGGAGCCGGGCCAGGCGCGCCGCCTCCCCACGCGCGGGCCGCACCCGCCCCAACTCGCCAGGCGCCGACCCGCCCTGGCCCGGGGCGCCCCGGCCTCCCCAGCTCCCCAGCTGCCCCGCGCCGCCGGCCCCCCGCGGCCCCCCGTCCGTCCCGGCCCCGCCGCCCCTGCGCCCCCACGTCCCCCGGGCCGCCGCGCTCCTACCGTGCGGCGAGCTGGGTGCTCCGGGCCGGCCGGGCGCGCGGGGGCTCCGCTGGCGGCGCGGGCCCGGCTGCAGGAAATGCCAGCAGATGGTCCCCCCGCGCGAGGCGGAGCGAGGGCGCGGCGGAGGGAGGAGGCCCAGGAGCCCGGGGCGGGGGCAGGAGGCGCGGCGGCCGCAAAACCCGGGCCGAATCCAACGGCCGCGCGGAGCCGGCGCTCGGGGGCCCTCCTCCTGCGCGCTCGGGCGCTCACACTCACCCCGGCGGCCGGGGGTCTGGACACTGCGCTGAGAACGGCCAGGGAGCGGTGAGGGGTCGGCTTCGTGGGGTTCTCCAGTGCGCGCGCGAGCCCCCAGCCCACCCTCGCCAGAGTGCGGGGCGCCTCCTTTCCTTTTCTGAACCCAAGAAAGGGTCGCTGTTTCTTCCCCCCACTTTTCCCCGCTCAGGAGCCGTCAGAACACCCGAGGAGCCGCAGACGTCCCCGCCCGCTGTCCCCGCGCCTTACATGCTAAAAGGACCCCTCCGTCACACTCCAGGTTTCTAACTGGCGGTCTTTCTCAGGACTCTTTGGACACGAAGCCACCCTCATGCGCACGCCTTCCTGCGTTTCCGCCGCACCTCTGTCTACCCTCCAGAGACTTCGTAGAGCCCCTAGTTCTCCTGCATGTGAAAGGCATTCCAGTTCCCCTGCACAGCCCCCCATGGGAGCTGAGGATCCTCCCCTGGCCCTGGCTCCCTGCCTGTGGACCCTAAATTGGCTGTGAGCCCAGGGTTGGCCCCAGGGCCTTCCCGGCCGCAGTGTCCCAGCCCGAGGTGCCCTGCAGGGCCTTCCTATGCTGTCTGTCCCCAAATGGCCAGAAGAACTGGGAGCTGGGCTCTGGCATCCCCAGATGTAGGTAGACCCCCAAGAGGAGTGGAGACTTCTGCAAGCAGAACCTGGAAAGGGACAAGGCCGGCCCTCCGCGGAGAGCCCCGGGCTCTTCCCCACACACCGCGTTTCCTCGGTTTCGCTCTTTGCCGAGCTGCAGGTGCATTCGGGCAGCCCTCAGCCTGGCCGTCCGGGGCGTGAGTAAGACCTCCCCGCAGGGCAGCGGAGGGCAGGCCGTCCAGGAAGGCTCCTTCCAGCCCCTGAAGGCGCAGTGGCACAGGATGTGAGTGCTCTGCCCACAGCAGGCCAGGCCCTCTCAGCCCAGGCCTCGCCCACCCCGTTAGACCAGGTGGTGGGCCTCCTCGCGGGGCAGCAGTGCCAGCCGCCTGTGTGCCGATCACAGAGGCACTTACGGAGGCGGGTGGGCGGCTTGGACTTGCTCTAAGCTTACCCCCAGGGCTAGCCTCGCCATTCCATATCCCCTTTCGAGGCCTTGGGATGCAGAACTGCTCAGTCAAGATGCTCAGGGCCACGGTGGGACCCCGCTCCGCGTGGCCTGTGGCCGGCAGCCTCTCCCTCTCCAGGAGAGGGTCTGTGCAGCCTGGATCCGCAGACACCTGCCAGCGCTGCTCTTCGAAGACTCCGCCCAGAGCCGGGGTGCTGCTGCCTGGTAGATTGCTGGTTGCCAGGGCCCATCCACAGGGAATTAGGGAAGAAAACAAAGCCCCCGTCCCCTAGGGCGGAGCTCTCAGGGGCCTAAGTAGGTTGCCAGTTGCTCCATGCTGGCTGTCTGGGGCCTGGGTGTCATGAAATGACACTGCTGAGGGCAGAGGTCAAAGAGGCACATGACAAGGGGTGGGAAGGGCCCATAGATGACGGCAGGGCGGAGCTGGGGTGGAGCGGGATGAGGGCTGAGCCTCCCGCCGGGTTGAGTCTGACAGCCAGATGGTCGCACGAGAAATGAAGAGCATGCCACCTGCCAGGCACAGTGACAGGTGTCAGGTGTCTGCCCCGCTTCCCAGCAGGCTCCGCACTCTTCCAGAAAGCCCCATCGCCAGCCTCTTGCCTGGTTTCGGAGATGCACCGAGCTGAAGAGGTGGCCCCAACAGAGGTAGGTCTGAATCCTGCTGCGGCCAGAAAGAGGCTCCATCACCAGGCTGGGCTGTTCCCCCCCAGCCACCACTGCCTCTCCTGTCAGATGGACACAGCGTCTGTGTCTGGTGGCCAGCACAGGAAGTGAGGGCGTGAGAGGTCTCAGAGATGGGCAGAGCCAGGTGCCAACGGCACCAGCTTTAGGAGGGCATGCCCAGCAGGCCCCGCTGTCCAGGAGCTGTTGAGCCTTGAGCAAGTTCATGCAGCTGTCTGTGCCTCAGTTTCCTCCTGTGAATGGTGATGGTGACCAGAGCAGTTTCCGCTGCATGAGCCACGGTGAGTCCCCAGTGAGCCAACGGACTTTCCCACCGCTGGCCATTGGTGGGCACCCGGACCATGCGTGAACCACGGGCAGGAATCGCTCGCAGTGCCCAGCTAGTCAGTTTGGAATTTATGGTAATTCAGACAAATAGGTCTGCGATAAGTAAGAATTTTTAAAATGCTTTGCAAGCAGAGTGCAATTTAAAATCAGGGCGGTTCCAATCCGAGTCTCCAGAATGGCAGTTCTCCGCCAGGGGCGGTTTTGCCTCCGGTCTCCAGGTGGCACTGGGCACTGCCTGGAGACTGGCTGTCGTCATTGGAGGTCGCTACCGCTGTCTAGCGGGTAGAGCCCGAGGATGCCGCTAAACACCTTTCCGTGCCCCGGGCAGCCCCCACAGCAAAGACGGACCGGCCCCAAATGCTGGTCATGCCGAGGTCAGGAATCCCTGCCCCAGAAATGAACACACGCGCACCTGTTGGAATCACTCCTTGGTTTCAAGGGGTTGGTCTGTGAGGACTGCAGAAGCCCCCAAGGCCTCCTTCTGACGGAGCCCCTACCCTGCCCCGGGTTCTGTGCACCCCATCTACTCCTCCTGACGCCCACTGAGGAGCGAACAACACCGCTGTCGGCACCTTTCTCGTGCCAGACACTTTTCTGAGGGCTTTAGACACTTGGTGCATTTAAGCCGCCTCACAACCCTATGAGCGGGCACTGTCGTGATCCGCTCCGCTTTACAGATGGGGAAGCCGAGGCACAGCAGGGGAGGTAGTCACCAACCTCTGGCTCCAGAGCTGTGCTCTGACCCACTGCGCTCTGCCACCTGGTTCATGATGAAGACCCACTGGCTCAGAGGAGACCCCCCAAAGCCCCTGCCCCTTCAGCCTCCCTGGGAAGAGCTGGGGTGGCCAGAACACGTAGGAACAAGGCTGGGCCCAATCCAGAGGAGGTGCCACCAGCCAGGGGTGCCTTGCTCAGGGCTTCGGCCACCGAAGGGGCCAGCGGGGCTGGGTGTGGCCCCCTAGCGAGAGCCCTGAAGCCGGTGTGGGCCTGGGAACCGTCCCACTGTTACCTCCTCTAGTCCTTTCCAAGCCTTCTGAGGCGGCAACAACTGCGTCTCACCATTTGACAGATGAGGAAACCGCAGCCCCAGTAGTAAGGGGCACACCTGGACTTGGGTGGGTCTCTGACTCCTGGTTGGCACCCGCCCGGTTACCCTGGGCCGCAGTGGGGAGCCTGGGCTCCACTGCCCTCCCTGCTGCCTGGAGGGCACGTCCGTCCCCAGGTGTGGCCTCTTGTGGGAGCCTTTGCAGCTAGTGGTTTGCTTGCGTGTGCAGGGGGATGGGATAACATCCCCCACAGGCAGTGGGGCATAATGAAACTCACAGTGCCCAGGTGGTCTCCAGGACACAAAGCTAAGCATCAGAACATCACAGCACGTATGGACCCACACATGACTGGATTGCATTGTCCGCACCGCCGGCGGGCCGGTGGTTATCTGAATCCCCAGCTTACAGACGCCCAAGTGGGAAGTCAAGGAGGTGAAGCCACCAGCTCCAGGCTGGCCACTGGGGAGTGTCCCGGGCAGGACTGGAGGCTAGCTGGTGCTCAGGTTCCTGGAGGCAGGCTTTCCCCCGTTCCCTCCTGGGGGCTGGACGTGGCTGCCACTTTCGACCACCAGCCGTGGGAAGGAGCCAAGTCTCCTCTCCTGGATCCCACAGGGGTGCCAAGGCTAGGGGCCTGAGGAGAGCAGGGAGGCACTGTGTCCCCACTGCGCTCCTCCTCCTCCTCCTGGGGAGATTCTGTGGTGGTGTCTCACGGCTGCGTCACGAGACCAGGCGTGGGAGCGGGGTGGAGCAGGGGCTGTTTTCTGCTCCTCCGGTGCTTTCCTGGGCCAGCCTGCACGCCTGCCTGTCTGCCTCTGGGCCGCGCTGCTCACCCTGCTTCCTGAGAGGCCTGCTGCCCGAAGGCTCGCTGGGGCTCTGTGGCTCTGTCCGCCGGTCTCTGACTCTGCTACCCGGTGTCTCTGTCTCTCTCCGATGCACACAGACACCCACCCCCACCCCTGTCTTCCGGAAAGCCACGTCCAAACCCGTGATTCAAGCATTGTAATATGATCGTAATGAAAACATGGAGTGTCCCACCTCTCTTGGTGGCAGCGTTTGGACTTCTGCCTGAAAGGACAAGCAGGTGCTATTTATGGGGCCGAAACCTCCGCAGGACTCGGCATGGGCGCTGCTGAGCGGCATTGGATTTGTGGGAAAGCTCATGCTCAGACGTCCCCACGTGTGCGGGGCCAGTCCTCAGAGGTGACTCTCAGGGTGGTGGGCTCTGCCTGCGGCCTTGCCACGTGCAGCCAGCTCTGTGGCACCGTCCACTGCCCCTGGCCAGGAGGAGGAGCAGGGCCCCGTGGGCGCTGCAGTGAGGTTGGTGATGCACCCCAGAAACCTCACGAGGTAAAGAAAGAAAAGCCCGGAGGTTCCCAAAGCTGGCCGGTGTCCAGGCTGCGTGGGGGCAGCTGCTCCTGGGAAGCTGGTGGCTGGGGGCACTGCCTCGGGCTCCAGCGGGGCCTCGCCTCGGGGTCAAAGCCACGCCCAGCTCAGGAGCTCCTTGCCTGTCACCCTTGGCCATGGGCTGCGTCTGCCACAGTCGTGGGCATCCACCCGCCCCACGGTGGTGCTGGAGGCTGGGAGGGAGGCCTGGAGGGGGCAGCTCAGGGGGACCCAGGCTTTTCCTTGGAGCTCGGGGGAAGCTTCTGTGTCCACTCTGAGGAGGGAGGCAGCGATCCTCCCACCCAAAGAGCAGGCACAGCACATCGGGCACCCATGGGTGTAGAGAGAGCGCTGGGCAAGGCCACGAGACCCAGGGGGCGGGTCTCCTCAGTGCTGGTGCACGCAGGAGCAGACCAGGGGCGCGTGGAGCAGACATGTCTTGGAGGGAGGCACATGGCGTCCAACTTCTTGCCCAGAAGGCCCGGTGTGTCCACTTGGGAGCCTGCAGAGCCTGGAGCTGGAGGGGCAGCCCCTGGAGCCTCTCACCCGGGCGATGCTCCCTGGCACTGACTCCTGAGATCAGAGCTGGGTCCTGAACCTCCGTGCTGGCTTGGGGCTGAGGACCTTCCGCAGGGAAGCAGGCCCCCCCGGGACACGGACCAGGAGGAAAGGGCTAGAAGCAAAGCGGAGGCCGGCCTCTGCATCCCAGGTGCGTGTGCCCCTGAGGAGGAGCTAACAGCACCTGCCGCAAGCCAGAGGCACACAGGGTCACCTCATCCGGCGCTGGCTCCAAGTTAATGAGAACTTGAGCCTTCCTAGTAGGTCTCTGACACCCCATGAGGACGACTCCGTTCCTCAGAGCGCTGGTGCCTGAAGACACGCAGTGACCCTAGAGGATGTGATGAGCAAATGAAACCCCGGAGCTTCTCCCTAGCCAGCAGACCAACTGTGGACAGTGTGCTCGCTTCCCAGAACCGCCAGAAGAAAGAGCTACCATGCGCAGGGGGCTGCAAACAACAGGAATTGGTTCCCCATGGTTCTGGGGTCTGGAAACCCGCAATCAAGGGAGCCCCGGGGGAAGGTCCTTCCCTGCTCCTCCGGTTTCCGGTGGCCGGCAGTCCCTGGCGCTCCTCGGCATGGAGATGCAAACCCCCAGTCTCTGCCTCCCTCCTCAGCGTGACGTTCTCTCTGTGTCCGTCTCAAAATCTCCATCTCCTTTCTCTCATAAGGGCGCCAGTCACAGGGCCCACTGGGATAATCCTGGATAGTTTCATCTGAAAACCTTCACTTGATTTACAGCTGCAGAGACCCTATTTCCCAAAGCTGTCAGCTTCACAGGTAGCGGGGGCTTGGTCCTGGGCAAGGAAGGCAGTGCTGTGCTGGTTTTCCTGGTGAACGCCAATGGCTTTGGTGAACCAGCAGAATCTCTTTCCTGTCCTAAATGCTTTTGTTCTGGGTCTCTGTTGAGTGCACAGCCTCGGGGCCTGGAAGCCTTGGTGGAGCAGATCCTGGCTCTGTGCCTCAAGCTGGAGGCGGTTCCTGGCTCCTACTGATGGAGAGGGTTGAATGGGCGGCGGGTACCTCCCAGAGCGGTGGGCGGTCTGCGCTTTTGCTGGAAGCTGCCCTTTCGGCTTGGCCATTTCCAGCCAGGAACAACTAGATACCCCAGGGGCAGGATTTTGGCAAATGTACATTGCGGGAGGGAAGGCTGGCTTCCCTCCAGGGATCTTCAGACTGCCCTTGGGAGGATCGTGGGGAATCAGGCGCGTTCAGTCTTCCACCTGTTGGGGAGGGCCTGGGCTGCTTGCTGGTGACACACAGTGAATGGGCGGGGAAAGGAAACGTCCGTCCCAAGGCGGGACGTGACCTGAATCTGCAGGCTTAGTGGCCAGCCTGTGATGCCCAGGGGAGATGCCACCCTTTCCTCTAGGGATACAGAAACCCAACACTGCAGATTGACATGGCCGGGTCTGTGGGACACTGCGGCGGGCGGGGAGATCCCAGATGCTGCAGATCCTGCTTGTATTCACAGGGCCGCCACTGAGACGTCACTTCCTTATGGAACTGGAGTTGGTTAGCAGGTGTGACCTGTGCAACGAGAGACAGGTGGAAAGGCCCTGAAGATGACCAAGATGGGTGGGGGAAGGTCACCCAGGACTCAGCACAAGTCACTACCCGGGGCTCTCCTGCCCCCGGCAGGAACAATGCTACAGCCCACAGCTGCAGTTGGCTGCCCATTTAAAGGAGCTAGAGCAGTGATTCCGAGTGTGTGCCTGGAGTCTCACAAGTGGACAGACTCAGCCTCCGGGAGTCCTCCAGACCCTTTCAGAGTCAAAGAGGTCAAAGTTGTTTTCACTGTGGTGCTAGGATGCTGTTTGCCCTTTCCACCTTTATTCTCATACAGCTTACAGTGGCGTTTTCTGGAGGCTGCGTACGTGTGACATTGCAATGGAGAGGATACAGAAGCAGACGCAAGGACCCAGCTGGCTTCTGTCGAGCCAGGCATTAAGGAGACTCACAAAAATGTACAACAATGCCACGGCTTCAACAAAATAGTTTTGTTTTGTAGAATATGGTTATTTTTCGAAATAATGCGTTATTTGCATTCACAATGTAATAGGTTTATAATAGTTACTTTTTAAATGGATTATTAAATGCAGATTTTCAAACATTTCGTGAATATTGATAGACGTAACCTACAGGAACAAATGTTCTTTGTGGGTCTCAGTAGTTTCTGAGAATATAAAGGACCCTGAGACCAAAAGGCTTGCAAACCGTGGATGTAGAGGACGCCAGAAGGCAGAGTAAAGAGATTCCAGTATGGCGCGCTGGAGAGGGCTTGGGCTTTGGGTCAGAGCTGGGTGTGAATCTAGGCTTTGCCATCCTCACCTACTCCTCTACTACCCATTGTCACCTCAACCACCACCATCGCTATCACCACCAGCACCACCATCATTACCATCATTGCTTTCACCATCATCATCACCATCACCATCGTCATCATCACTATCCTCACCACCACCACCACCATCACCATCATTGCTTTCATCACCATCACCATCATCACCGTCATCACCGTCATCATCATAATGGTCTCTATTATCCCCATCATCATCACCGCCACCACCATTGCCACCGTCATCGCCTCCATCAGCATTAGCATCACCGTCACCAGCATCCCCACAATGCCACCACCATTTCCCTCGTTACATCACCACGGTCACGACTGTTCTCAGGACTACCACCTCCCTTTGGCTGAGCAGGGGCTGTGTGCCAGACACTGGGTCAGGTCTTTGTAGTCATCTTCCCTACTCACCATGGAACTCTACCAGTAGGTAGTAGTATCCATGTTTTACCGGTGAGGAGACTGAAGCGTATAAAAGCTAAATTGCATGGTGGAGCAGGCTCTGAACACCAATCTGTTTGTCTCTGTTCTCTTCCCTCTAATCCTGGGAAGTCACTCAAGCTTGCTTTGTCTCTATTTGTTACTTGCTAACTGGGAATATTGCTAATGCTAATAGTTTGCTGTTACTGAATATCTACTAAGGACCAGGCACTGGGCTTTGTGCATGTCAACATTATCCTAATCCCCTTGACATGTAAAACAGGCATTAAAATTACATCCATCTTGGGGTGGGAAAGTCCCATGTGAAAAGCATCGTGCCCCGGACCTGGCACACTGGGGCATGGGGTGAATGCTCACTCATGTTGTCACTGCTGCCCCGGCTGTAAGACTTGCATGGGGTAGGTGGCCAGGCCTCTGGAAGACAGCAGACAGGGGCGTAGCAGGGTGGGGTGTAGGCTGGTGACACTGAGGCCTCCCACCCCTCACCTCTGCTCTATTCCTTGGGCTAGGGAAGCTTGCAACAGATCCACCATGCTCCCTCTCCCTAATCACATATTTTTGGAGCGTCTACTGGGTGCTACATAGTGTCTAGGCATGGGGACATGGCTGTGAATGGGACAAACAGGACTCCTGCCCGCATGTTGCTCACAGACTTTTGTGAGAAAGACAGAAAATGAGTGCATGAACTCAGCCCCAGCAGCATTATGAAGGAAAGCCGGTCTGGGGCAGGAGGTAGGAGGGGGCACCAGGTGTGGAGTGGGCTTGGAGAGGGTGGCTGGGGAGGACTTTTTCTGGGAAGACGATATTTGGGCAGAAACCCTCATGAAGCAAGGGACTGAGCAAGCCATGGCACGTCAGGGTTCAGTGGGTCCCAGTAGAGGAAGCAGCAGGCGCCCAGGCACCAGGAGGCCGCGAGCTTGATGTGTTTATGTAATGGCCAGAGGCCAGTGTGGCCAGGAGTCAGGGTGAGGGACAAGGGCATGAAGTGAGGTCAGGGAGCCTGCAGGGGCCATCGCACCTGCTTCCTGTGCCCCAGGTGGAGTTTGGTTTTATTTTCATTGTGATGGAAGCCACTTAGGGGGTTCTGCGGAGGGAATGTGATGGTCTTTATTTTTGCTGTAGAGACAGAATGGAGACAGGAAGTCTTGTAAACAGAGTCAGTGTTGCTTAGGCTCGTTTTAGGATGCCTGAATGGGAAGTCAGAAGTGAGCATATTCAGATACATTTTGAAGTAACCAAACCTGACATCCACCCAAACACGTGACCTTAGGGATGGAGAGAAAAGGTTTCAAGTCAAAGGCGGTGAAGGCAGCAGAGCCTGGGAGAGCAATTAGGGTTCTGGCTGGCTCTGCCACTAGCTAGGGGGGTTTCATCTCTGGATGCCTCAGTTCCCCACCTTGTGCCTAGATGGCAATATGCCTCCTAGCTCTAGAGGGAGTACTGAGACTCCAGTGAGGTAACAGATGAGAATCACACTTTCTATCTTTAAAAACATCTTCTTTTCCAACGTGGTCAGATACAGGCTCCTCGAGGTCAGAATCTACATTTTTCTCCCCAGTGGGTCTCTCCTGTGCCTTGTTCAAGGTAGGTGCTGCAAAAGTGAATGTGGAACTACAGACCGTGAACCCTCATGAGCATAGACGCAACAATCTTCAATGAACTATTTGCAAATCAAATCCAGCAATATTTTAAAAGGATAATGTATCATGAACAAGTGGAATTTATCACAGGAATGCAAGGCTGGTTCAACATTTGGAAATCAAGCAATATATTTGTCATAGCAACAGACCAAAAAAGAAAATATATATAATCATCTGGATAGTTGCCATAAAAAAAACATAAAAACATCTGATAAAATTTAATCCATCCAAAATTTATCCATTCATAACAGCCATTGGAAAATTAGTATTAGACAAGGACTTCTTCATCCCAATAAAAGGCATCTATGAAAAACCTACAGCTAACATCATACTTAGTCATGAAGCATGGAATTCTTTCCTCCTTAAACTGGAAACGAAGTGAGGATGTCCACTCTCACCATTTCTATTCAACAGAATATTAGAAGTCCTAAATAGCTAAATAGGGCAAGAAATGGATATAAAAGTATACATACTGGAAAGGAAGACATAAAATGGTCTTTGTTTGCAAACAACATAACTATCTATGTAAAACATCCTAAAGAACAAATGAAAATGCTATTATAACTTGTAAGTGAGTTGAAAAAGGTCTTAAGATAGAAGGTTAATGTGCAAAGATCATTGGAGATCAATTTCTGTGTACTAGCATGGAGCTGTAGAGCTATATCAAGTTCATGAGTTGGCATGCTCAATATTTTTAAGATGTTCATTTGCCTCTTGCACTGATGAATGGGTTCAATGTGATCCCAATCAAAATTCCAGCAGGAATTTTTGGGTAGAAACTAAAAAGTTGATTCTAAAATTTATATGGAAAGACTAACTAGAATAGACAGAATAATTTTGAAAAAAAAAAAGAGTTGGATGACTTATATACTGGTTGATTTTAATACTTACCGTAGAATGACAGTGATCAAGACAGTGCAGTATTGGTGTTGGCAAGAGAACCCACACATCAATTAATGGATCAGAGCAGAGAGTCCAAAAATATATGGTTGACGGAATTTTTGCAAAGATACAAAAGGCAAATCAATGGAGAAAGGCTAGTCTTTTCAACAAATGGTGTTGTAACAATTGGTGACCTTATGCAAACAATCAAGTGAACAAATAAACCTTGATCTATACCTTATGCCCTACAAATTTTCTCAAAATGGATCATAGACCTAAATGTAAAACCTAAAACGAAATCTTCTAGAAAAATACATAGGAGAAAATCTCTGTGACCTTGGGTTAGGCAACGATCTCTTAGAACACCTAAAGTCATATAACACCACAATCCATACCGGAATAAAATGATAAATTAGACTTCATGAAAATTAAAAACTCTTCTATGAAAGACACTGTTAAGAGAATGAAAAGACAAGCCACACACAGGGAGAAAAATCTTTGCAAAACGTGTATCTGATATCCAGGATATAGGGAGGACTCTCAAAACGCAAGAAGAAATTTAAAAATGGGCCAGCGATTTGGACAACCATTTCCCCAAAGAAGATATTCATGTGGCAAATAAGCACACAAAACAACACTCAACACCATTAGTCATTGGAGAATTGCAGCTGAAACCACAACGAGAGACCACGACACACCCACTAGAATGGCTGGAGCATAGTATGTGCCACGTATTGGTGAGGACGTGGAGCCTCAAAGACTGCTGGTGGGAATTCAAAATGGTACAGCCCCTGTGGGAGACAGGTCAGCAGTTTTTGGTAAAGGAGAACACACGCTGACCATGGACCTAGCCATTCTGTTCCTGGGCATTTTAAGTTAAATGAAAATGTATATCCATAAAAAATGTGTGTAAATGTTTATGGTGGCTTAATTCACAAATGCCCAAGACTGAAACAAGCCAAATACCACCTTTCAATGTGAGCGGATAAAGAAATGTGGTACATCCATTCAATGAAAACTTTTTAGCAATCAGAGAAACCAACTCCCGATGCCCATAAGAACATGGATGAATCTCAAACACATCCTGCTAAATGGAAGAAGCTGGACAAATGTCCGCATTCCGTATGACTCATAAGACATTCTGGAAGAACAAAAATGTCGGGATGGAAAACAGACCAGTTTTACCATCTGAGAGACACCCAGACGGTTTTTGGGATGTTGGAGATGTTCTGTCTCTTGACTGTGGTGGAGGTTACAGAACTGTATGCTTTTGTTAAAACGCATACAGCTATTCACGAAGGAGAATTAATTTACAGACTATAACTGGGTTTGGGCCACTATCCCTAAAGACACAATCCCAAACACTGTAACTCAAAATATGGGAATCCTGAAAGATCAAAATTCCCAAAATATAATTCAGGAAAAAATAATTTAAAAAAATATTTAAAATATGTATATTTATCTTTGGTGGTTTCTTTAATTTTATTTTTATTTTATTTTTTATTTTTTTTGAGACTTGAGTCTCACTCTGTCACCCAGGCTGGAATGCGGTGGCACAATCTCGGCTCACCACAACCTCTGCCTCCTGGGTTCAAGTGATTCTTGTGCCTCCCAAGTGGCGGTATGCACCGCCATGCCCAGCTAAGTTTTAAATTTTTATTAGGGACGGGGTTTCACCATGTTGGCCAGGCTGGTCTCGAACCCCTGACCTCAAGTGATCCACTCACCCAAAGTGCTGGGATTACAGGTGTGAGCCACTGTGTCTGGCCTATATTTACATTTTAGAAGGGAATTTATTTGAGGAACATAAAAGCATGATAGAATTTTCATAGGCCACTTTGCACAATAAAATAGGCAATAGTAAGATGCATACGTTTGCAGATATAAACCCTCAGATGTACTAACAACAACAAGTTTGAGCAGACAAACCATATTGATAAAGAAATATGTCAAAGCCACACACAGTAGTTCACGTCTGTAATCTCAGCACTTTGGGTGGCCGAGGTGGGCAGATCATCCGAGGTCAGGAGTTCAAGATCAGCCTGGCCAACATGGTGAAACCTTGTCTCTACTAAAAATACCAAAAAAATTAGCCGGGTGTGGTGGCATGTACCTGTAGTCCCAGCTACTCGGGAGGCTGAGGTGGGAGAATCGCTTGAGCCGGGGAGGCGGAGGTGGCCGTGAGTTGAGATTGTGCCACTGCACTCCAGCCTGGGGGAGAGTGAGACCCTGTTTCTTAAATATGTCAGAAAGGGAATGTATAAATGCATAGCGCTATGGCTGGTACTTATGTACAGCTTTATGCCTGCAGCCATCTGAAACACCATGACAGAAAACCTAAGTCTTTTGATAGGATCTGTTGAAAACTGAGACGGGTCAATGCTGCATACGCAGTTCCCCAAAAAAGTTGAGATCTTTGGAAATTCTGTCTTTCTCAAGTGCAGATATTTTAAAAAATGACATCTCGGCTGGGCGCAGAGGCTCATGCCTGTAATACCAGCACTTTGGGAGGCCGAGGCAGGTGGATCCTGAGGTCAAGAGATCGAGACCATCCTGGCCAACATGGTGAAACCCTGTCTCTACTAAAAATATGAAAATTAGCTGGGTGTAGTTGTGTGTGCCTGTGGTCTCAGCTACTCGGGAGGCTGGGGAGGAGAATCACTCGAATCCGGGAGGTGGAGGTTGCCGTGAGTCAAGTGGGCAGGCTCTGTCCAGCCTGGTGATAGAGCGAGACCCCATCTCAAAAAAAAAAGACATCTCTTCATTTATTGAGGAAGTTTGAATGTTTTTGCACATATGCACCATGCTTACACACAAAGTCAACAATGTGATAATGCACTTTCATGGGGCCAAATTTGCAACAAGAATGCATAAAATAAATTAGAACACTCTAGTGGTCTGTATTAGTCTGTTTTCACGCTGCTGATAAAAACATACCAAAGATTGAGAAGAAAAAGAGCTTTAATTGGACTTACAGTTCCACATGGCTGGGGAGGCCTCAGAACCATGGTGGGAGGTGAAAGGCACTTCTTACATGGTGGCAGCAAGAGAAAAAATGAGGACGAAGCAAGAGCAGAGACCCCTGATAAACCCAGCAGATCTCGTGAGAGTTATTCACTATCAGGAGAGTAGCACAGGAAGGACCGGCCCCCAGGATTCAATTACCTCCCCCTGGTTCCCTCCCACAACACGTGGGAATTCTGGGAGATACAATTTAAGTTGAGATTTGGGTGGGGACAACCCAAACCATATCACAGCCTTTACATGACCTATGCCTCCTTTACATAATTTATGCCTCCAGTGTTGGAAATGATAGGAACATACAGTACAGCACGGCAAGTTGGCACTACGTGTGAAGGGGCAGAAATTGTACATGATAGAATAATTTGGTGGAAGAGACGTCTTAAGTTTTTCACCTGCATTTTTCACTTCTGTGATCTTCGAAACACTTGCTGTACTGGGAGAGTGGTTGTGGTCTACGAACTGTGTCTCTGCTGTGCATTTGCAAGTCTGGTTACTGATCAACAGTCACAGTTGACCGAGTTCTGCTTTCCCATTTAAATCTTTTCTCTTCCACCATTAAGGAGCCTTGGACACTTATCACAGTCTTTCTTCAAGGGAACACTTTCACAGTTCTGTTCCATTATGCTGTGGGAAACACAGAAGGAATATTTGACTTCCCCAATGCCAGATCTATATTAGGCTTCTCCAGCGAGACAGAACTGATAAGATATGTATTCAGATATAAGAGCGGGGATTTACCTGGGGAATGGGTTCACAGGATTGTGGTGGCTGGGAAGTCCCATGGCAGGCAAGCTGGAGACCCCACGATGCCAGGGGCAAGGCTCAGTCCAAGTCCAAAGGCCTCAGAACGCAGGGATGCCAGTGGTCCAGTGGTCTCTATCTCTGAGTCCACAGAAGCCTCTTCTGATGTGAGGGAATCTGTGGGGATCGCTGCCGCGTGAGGCCCCTGGGAAATGGGCCTCACCATACGGTGAGCTTGAGCCCAGACACAGATCCCTGGTTGGGGGAGTCGAGCTAAGGGAAAGTAGCAACTGAGAGAGGAACTATACGTTATCCAAAATAATTAACAGACGTTACTTTATGGATACGAGGACTTGGAGGGCAATGTGTCTACTTTTGGCTCTTTATGGTTTATT
>PVKP010029176.1:0-29293 GCA_004027715.1 Plecturocebus donacophilus
GTGATGATGATGATGATGATGTGATGATGATGATGATGGTGATGATGATGGTGATGGTGATGGTGATGATGGTGAAGATGATGATGGTGGTGATGATGGTGGTGATGGTGATGGTGATGATGATGGTGATGATGATGGTGGTGATGATGGTGATGGTGATGGTGATGATGGTGATGATGATGATGGTGATGATGGTGATAGTGATGAGGGAGATAATGATGAGTCTCACCTCCCAGCCTTTTGCTGGTGGCTGCACTGACCATCACTGCATGCTTCAGACACCTACTCTTCCCCCTCCATATACATTCCTCAGATCCTCAGGACAATGAGGATAATTCTGATTCTATAGATCCACCCATAGGTCAAAGTTTGAATCCTGAAGCCATTGAAATCACAGTTCTTGGTAAGTACCCAGCCTCTCTTGGGGTTAGATCAGATACATTTTAGACTATGACCACCAATTAGCCCAGAAAATCCCCTTTGCAGGCAAGAATTTGCTTTTAGGATCCAGGGTTGGAAAGAGCCCTACTATGTCCATGCAGATCCTCAGAAAATGGTTACAAATTTTGTAAATTACAAATTTTCAAACACTTTTATGTCTTCTGCTTCCAAGATGAAGAAATGGAGGATTGGTGAAATTCCTAGGGTCAGAGAAATAGTAGATGGCAAAAATAGTCTAGAGCCCAGTCCTTCATAATTTTAGTCCAAGTCCCTTTTTGTGATACCATACTACTTACTTGTCCTCTTTGCAACCATCCTTCAAACCCATTTTCTGAATATCTGCATGGATATAATAGGGCTTTTTCCAACCCTGGATCCTAGAAGCAAATTCTTCCCTATGAAGGGGGTTTTCTGGGCTCATTGGTGGTCACTGTCTAAAGCATGTCTGATCTGATCCCGAGTTGAGGGGCTGGTTACTCACCAAGAACTGTGCTTTCAATGGCCTCAGGATTCAGACTTCGAACTGGGACCATCTCACATATAGAAAGAGCTTTTCTGACATGCACATGTGGGTTTTCATTATAGGTTTTTGAAAAAGTAGGAAACTTACACATCTCTATGGTTACCTGTACTTCTTTTAACACAGCACTTTTCATTTTATTGTTTCTAATCAGAAGCAAAATGTTAAAGTCCAACAGAACGCAAAGACTGACAATCTAAATGCCAGCAGTGACAAATGGCGCTTGGGTTCCATGGTGTTTCCAGCGCATCTGTCAAGTGCCATTATGCTTTTATAATGGCTGGGAATATTCATCTTTTGGAGTAACAGTGCAATCATTCTAGCCTCTGAATTATGAAAAATAACAGTTTCTCTCTCATGAATTGTCATCTTATGACGTGACACACATAGCCACATGGCTGATTAATTTTATAAAATAAGCAAATCATATGAGAAAAGCTGCACTGCTACTTTCTAGGTGGCCCTCCTCTGAGGATTTGCAGTTTGTCACAGTGAGATTAATTTATGTGGCCAGGCTGTTTGCAATCCTGGTTGGGAGGACAGAGGCATTTGTGCTTGGAGGGCAGCTTGTACCTGGTGCATAAAGGGGTGGAGAATCCAGGTTTTGAGAGCCTGAGCCTCATATTCTCTAACCAGGATGTAGACCAAAGTCTTCTAGTCTGGTATTCTAAGAACATCATTTGGCTTTGCTGGATGAAAATCAATGATTTAGATTTAGTCCTTGGAGACATTCAGAGCATGAATCAATTCAAAATGGGAGTTTTGTGGCCACAAATTGGTATAAAAAAGAGAATCATATAATTTTTTTTTCTAACTATTTTCTGCCTTCTCTGTGGGAAGATCCATCCCTGCCCCACTGATGACAAGCATGGGCATGTGAATTTCTTCGGCCAATGAAACCTGAGCAGATGTCAGTGTACCACATGCAAGGATGCATTGAGAACCACGCTATGGCTCTACCCTGCTCCCTTCAAAAGGTTGCTTTTTCCGTCTGAGCCCCAGAGCAAAGAACACTGAGAAAGGGTTGTTGCTGACTCTTGAGGGGTGTGTCCTATGAAAGAGAAACTCCTATCTGTTAATCATGTTTTGGTGCTGTTTGTTAGTGCAGCATAGCCTAGCTTTAGCTGACTGATACAAAGCCCCATAGATCTGCAGTTGTGCTTCCTGATTACAAAAATAACCAGATGTGTGATACAGGTAATGGCTTCTCTTCCTGATCACTGGCTATGACTCACAGGTGAGAGGTTAACTTATCCTTTACCTCATTATTTTCTTTTTCCCTTCAGTTTATAGGAACTGCATATAGTCTGGGAAGAGAGAAGGTGAGATGAACTCTTCAGTGTTGTCTACAAGCCTTTTCTTCAGCAACTAGCTCTTAGTTTGAAACTCAAAAACTAAGAATGTAAATATGTATGCCTATATATACATATATATATATATATATACACATATGCATATATGTACAAGCTACAAATAAGTGTGTATTATTTCTATAATTATTTTCTAGACCAAATTTTAGTTTTGTGTTATAAGATAATAAATTCAAGCAGAGTGGATGGGAAACATATTTGCTTAATTGTCCCATCCTGAGTTCTTTGTCTTAGCACTGACAAAGAGCTTGAGTCTGCATTGTTTCAGTGCTTCCGCTGGACGCCATGGGGTTCCAGTCTTGTGATGTGTTTCTCCAATTCAGCTCTAACTGATAAAAATAGACATATTTTATGCCGTCATCATGCTCATTAGGCTCCCAGTCATGGGCATCTTCATCCTATCCTCACCAGCCCAGTCTTCAGAGGGAAGTGCTTGAACTCATCTTCCTCCAAGAAACACAAGTCTCCTGGAAGCTTTTTCTCTGGCATCTTAGTGCTCTGACCAAACTACCTTGGCTAGAGGAGGATGAGGAGCTCTCATTCTTTGTCTCAGCAGCTTCCACCACAGATGCTGAATCTGAAGTCAGAGCCAGAATCGCTTCTCTCATTTAAAATGCTCAGAAAAAAAAATCTCTTAAAGAAGAAAACAAAAGCTAGCCATGTGTCTCTTATTTATTTTTGTTGTAATACTCCACCCTACCTAAGGTGATAGATGACTTATTTTCACTCTCTGAAAACATGAGGGTCTCAGGATAAACAAGGATAAAAATCAAAATATCCTCCATCAGAAACATCTATGCTGTGTACTCTTTTTACAATACACCTCAGGTGAATGATACCTGGAAATATAGTATATATTTTTGTCTCCCTAAATATCTTGAAGTTAATGGTGACCCAGAACAGGAGTCAGTAAACTATGAACAGACCAAATTTGATCTGTTGCCTGTTTGTGTAAATAAAGTTTTACTGGCACTCAGCCATGCCCATTTGTTTGCTTAATGTCTATGACTGCTCTGGTGCCACAACAGCCAGATTGAATCCGTGTGAGAGAGTCCATATGGCCACGAAACCTAATCATTGACTTTCTGGCTCTTTACAAAGTTTGCTGACCCCTGCCTCAGAAGAAACTTCATTGGCTGGTGTTCGCTATTTGGGGCAGAGTATAGCCACTAAGTTTCACAGAACATGATACACTGCACAGTCTCTGCCCTCACATCAGCCAGCCCCATTAGCTTGTGAGTGGCCACCTGTCACTGCAAGTATCAAAACTTCTCCATCATCTGTGCAACAAATAGGCTGAGAAGATGAGGCCAGGGCCAGCCATTTATTGGTTTATTGACCCCTTCAGGAAGGAAGCACTTGGAAGTTTCTGTGACGCTTTCTAGCTTTACCTGGGTGACCTTTCCTAGGGTACCTATCAGGCTTCTCCTAATGTGTTGTCATCAAAATGATGATTAAAGCAAAAATATTGTGGTTACACAGAGATGGTTCTATCAGCAGCTATTTCTTCAGTGGGAGAAGGGGAAGTAGGCAGGCAATGCAGTGGAATTATGAGCCCAGTGTGCTTAGGATGTTGTAAATGTCAACCAAAATTATCCTCTCATCCAACATGGCTGCTCATCCCTTCCCTTCACTCAACATGGCAGCCCATACCCTGTCCTCGCCTAACAAATTGTCCATAGCCTCCCCTCACTCAGCATGGACACCCACGCCCTCTCCTCACCCAGCACGGCCGCCTGTGCCCTCTCCTCACCCATTATGGCCGCCCATATCCTCTCCTCACCCAATATGGCCACCCATGCCCTCTCCTCACCCAATATGGCCACCCATACCCTCTCCTCACCCAGCACAGCTGCCCGTGCCCTCTCCTCACCCAACACGGCCGCCCATACCCTCTCCTCACCCAACACGGCCACCCATACCCTCTCCTCAGCCCACATGGCCGCCCATGCCCTCTCCTCACCCAACACGGCCGCCCATACCCTCTCCTCAGCCCACATGGCCACCCATACCCTCTCCTCACCCAGCACAGCCGCCCGAGCCCTCCCCTCACCCAGCACGGCCGCCCATGCCCTCTCCTCAGCCAACATGGCCTTTTTTTGGCCTCCCCCAAACCTGAGGTGGGGTGGAGCCTCGGCGTCTTAATTTTATGTGTATTTGAATGAAGAGGCTTTACCACATCTACCTGCTGATAAAAAACTTGGCACTAGGGGAAAATTGTGTGTGTATGTGTGTGTGTGTGTGCGTGTGTGTGTGCGTGCACATGTGTTTAGGATACTGGAGAATGAAATTGATTTCTTACCTCTTGTTTTGTGTCATTTAAATATGTTTTTAGTTGCATCACTTAAGGCACTCAAAGGCACCTCAGTGATAGCCCAGGGGCCACCTGGTGTTAGCGTCCTTAGGTGACATGCTTTGGAGAAGTACAGGAGCAGGGGTCATGGTTGGGGGCAAGCCATGGGGAGTCCAAACTGTTGTTCCCAACCAAACATCTGAGTCAGGGCGGAGAGCTTGAGGTTAGAGCCATAGTCCAGAAAGAAAAGGTCAGCAGGGAAAGAAGGAAAAGCGGAAGAGGATCTGGGAGACTTCCAGGGACAGGAGGCAGCTTATTTATGATCTTGGTAGTGTTGCACGCTGCTTGTAAAAGCACATGAAAAGGCTTATAATTGACAAGTGTCTGAGGTCCTGGTGAATCCTTAAGTAACAGCTGCAGAAAACAAAACAGAGCAAAAAGATACAGCACACGGGAGAGAAGCAACAATATCTATATATTTATCTTAATGGAAACTAGCATCTGTTTTTTAAAATAATAATTCCCACAAGGTTCATTTATAAATGCTCAGTGGGAAATGGAACTATAAGCTTCACATCCAAGAGCCACAGGAAAAGATTCCTTTCTACCCTAAATCTGCAGCTTCCAAAGAGATATTATAACTATCAGGACAGCTCTAGGCCTTAAAAATGCACATGGGAACCATCTGTGTGGCTTGTGAATATATGTGTAAATTTCCTTGATTCTAGCACCTTGAGAAAAGTGCTGACTTCACAGAAACTTTTCCACTTCCACCTCTAAACAAGCTGTGCCACTCCTATAGTTAGATCAGATCTGCTAATATCCCACAAACCATATTTACGGATCAGCACATTCTCTCATTAGCAAAGCCGTAGAATGTCAGTCTCAATGTAGACAGACAAGCCCAGATTTGAACTGGTTAGATCATTGAACCGAGGCATCCCAGTATGGACACAGACCGTCTTAGTCTGTTCATGTTGCTACAACTAAATACCACAGATTGAGTAATTCATAAGCAATGGAAACTTATTTCTTATGGTTCTGAAGGCCGAGAAGTCCAGGATCAAGGCAGCAGCATTGGTGTCTGTTGAGGGCTGCTCTCTGCTTCCAAGATGGTGCCTGGTTGCTGCATCCTTACATGAAGCAAGAAGAGCAGAAGGGCAACGAGGCCTCACCAGTTTCCTCCAGCCCTGTTATAAGGGCATTAATCTCATTTATAAAGGCTCCACCCTCATAACCTAATCACTTCCAAAGGCCCAGCCTCTTGATACCATCATCTTGGGGTTTAAGTAGCAACATATGAAATTTTGAGGGACACATACATTCGAAGGACTGCATACATAAGGGCTTCATAGCCCTGACTGTTGAGCTGCTCTCCCTCCATTCTCCCCTGCTGCCAAATGGTGCTGGAGACCAAGCCGTCTCTTATCTCTGGACTCTGCTACGACCATTGTTCCAGCAGAGTCTAGAGAAAAGAGACTCTCTTGCTGTGTTAATGAACAATGCCATGCAATGAACAATGATCATTGGCTCGATGCCATAGGGATCACTGGTTTGACCATTGCTCTGCAATTAGAGATTAACAGCAACACAAGAACCACAGCCACGGGGGAGCCAGCTGTAACTGACACAGTTCCATCTCCCTGACGTTTTCCTCAGACAACCTGTTGGGAACCTGACTTTTATTCGGAAGGGGTATCTGCATTTGGCATGAAGTCCGATGTTTGTACAGGTAGGCTCTCATGGTAAATACAGATTCTGAGAAGCTCTCAGTTAAATCCATGGCCCTCTCCAAGGTAACTGAAGTGAAATTTTTAACGGACCAATCTTTTCCCTGAATTTATTTTCCTACTTTTGATTTGTCTTTTTCTAATTTCCTATTTTCATCTATTCTGTTTATGGTGTATGAAATATTGTCATATTTAGTATATTGATCTTGTTTTCTTCATGCTATTTTTTATCTTTTTATACTTGGCATTATTTTTCATCTGGTTGATGGGGGGGTCTATGCAACTGGTATTAATTAAAAGAAGAAATGTAGCAGCATTAAAAAAAAGTTTGAACCTTAGAAGCTGGGCTCTAAGAGGAATTCAGGTATAAAATAAACACAATAAATGACATCCTGAGTTCCTTCTATCAAGACTAGAAAGTATTTCCCCGCAATAGAATGGGATCAAGGAGAAAAGAGTAGAGAGATGTGACAATGGAGAGACAGCTTTGAGAAACACAGGCTAGACACAGCCTCCCCAGGACGCCCGTTCTCTGCGAGGCATCCACACAACCATCAACCTTGCTGTCCTTCCTCCAATCCATCGCTCAATGACCACTCCAGAGCAATGGCATCAGTCTGTCTCCTAATGACTCAAGTTACACTGTGGGGGAAGCGTCCCCTAGCTGGTGCCAGGATGTAAGTAAACTCTCAGGGAAGGAGGGCAAGGTCCTAGCGTTATGGAGGGAGGCAGAGTCCTGGACCTATAGTGAAGACACTTTACATTCTGCAGAGTGTAACTGCAGAGAGGTAGGTGTCCTCACTAGAGGACAGCAGGATGTCACAGCAATGCACTCATCACTTCGGCCTTGAAAGTTTGCATTTTAGCTGTATCAAAAAATACCATGAGGGGAAAAAAGTGTAATCAATCAATCAGCCACGATGCAATGCAGCATAAGTCTCAAACTAAAGCTTCTGGGCTGAAGGAGACATGGAGTTGTATTTTATTTGGCTTGCACTGTATTTTCACATTTTAAAATTCATTGTCAGCATTTAAAAACTATAAGGTCTGACATCACAATCCCAATTTTTTGGCTTTGAAAAACATTGGAAGATCAGAGAGCACTTGGCTCGTGTCCCTGGATGGTGACAGTGGGCTGGAACTGGGTCCAGGAAGCCCTTACGGTGTTCATTCATTATCATCCTAGACCTTCCGAGTTTCTGCATTCATGGATTTTCCTAGCCCCTGTAGGCATTCAGGTTTGCTGTCATGTAATCGTTAGAGGAGAGATAAAGCCCTCGCTCTGTTTTGATCACTGTTATTGAACTAATTGCCTATTTTGCTGAATTCCAGGTGTTATCAATAGAACTAATTGCTGTCATCTTGGTTCTAAATAAACTGATCAGTGTATTGGACCGGGACTGACAGGAATTCTATGAGAGTTTTCAGTCTTCTATTCTGCAGTCTTTTTCATTCTTCTACTTCTTACAATTCTGAGAGATCAATGAAAAATTCTCCCCTCCCACTTTTTTCCTTCCACATTTTCATACCTATGAAATAGAGAAGGAGTGCTACCTGACCAGCCAGATATCCTCCACCTAGATTCAATAATTGCTACATTTTTGCCATGTTTACATCTTCTCTTCCTCTCTAATTTTTTGCTGACATTGAGACACTTGAAAGTGACAGACATCACTTTCACATGCAGACATCAAGACACAGGGTGCCTTATCCCTTGATCGTTCAGAAACATCTCCTAAAAACAGTAATGGATATTTTCCATGTATAATTATAATACATGATACTATTATCACTCTTTACCAAAATAACAGAAATTTCATATCTTCTATTATCTAGTCTACATTCAAATTTCTCCGAATATCCCCAAAGAATCTTTTAGAGGGCTAAAAGTTGTTTTGAACTAATTCCCTATTTTCTCAATTTTTAATTCATCACTTAAATGTATAAATAACCAGCCTGGGAACTGAACACACACTGTGAAGTTCTTCAGAACAATCTCAGCTCCTTCCCTCAGATCAAGACTTGAAACCCCTGTTTTCCAGATGCAATTTCTGCATAGCAGTTTACTGTAAAACTCAGCACTTCAATTATTTTTATTATGGTCATGGGACGTATGGGTCAGAAATTTGGACAGGGCACCTAGGGGGTGCCATAATGTCCTGGCCTCAGCTGGGAAGACTTCCAGCTAGGAAATGAAATGATCAAGTCAGCTGAAGTCCCCTTCACTCTCAGTCTGTTGCCTAAGCTGCAAACACTTGAAGAACTAAACTACTGGCAGAATCACCTACATGGGGCTTCCCTACAGCATGGCGGCCTTGAGTAAACTGAGACTTGGGCATGAGGGCCAAGGGTGCCTTGGGGCTTTGATTATCAAATGGTCATGTCCTTTATTTTCCATTAGTTTGTTACCTTTTCAGAGAGAACCATTTTTCTTGTTCCTCTGACAGAATTAAAGTCATCTTCCCATGAAGTCCACCTGTCTCCCATTTTATTTCCCCCTTCTTCGATGCACACTATCTCTTTAAAAAGCTCTTATAAGTTCTGAATAGGTAAGCTGTCATTGATTTTTTTCCACTTTCACTTCCTTCCACTTAACTGATGATGAGAGTCTTAGGCGTGAATAGAGTCTATGGCATCCTGGTGTGACTCTGTCCACCTGTGCAACTGTAAATCCTCGAAACTGCAACTCAACTGTGGAAAAATTTATTCATGCAAATATCCAACAGACAGTCTAAATACATTCATGGATTCAGCCTTCTCTTCCCTCCCCCAACCATTTCTTAGAAGGCTATGCCCTGGGTAATTGGTAACCACAAAACTTTCTACCATCATTAAAGTCGATTTGGTGTTAGCAGTCAGTGAGTTTTCCTGTGAGCAGATTTCTTAATAGGTTTCAAGGCTTTGGAAGTAAACACATTAGCAAAACACAACTATTTGGGCGAGTGCATCTCCCACTGGTGATTAATAAAGAATTTCGGTGCATTAGTTTTCTAAAGAGTTAGTGTTCTGGAATAGACAGCAGAGGCATAATTAAAGATGGTAGCATCACAGTCGCTAATAACCTCGAGAGGAGTCTGCTGTTCTGTGTTCTCCATAATTGAGTGTGTAGTTAATGTTTGTGTGCCATTTGTCTGACAGCATTTCAGCTCATTGACTTCATGGAGTCCTCTGGATTTGTGGTTAACTTGCATATGCTGTAGGCTTTTAAGGGGGTAAAAAAGCACATTTTCACTGTGATCACGTAGGTGGAGAGAAAATTTGCAGAGTACAGGTTGAGTATCTTTTATCCAAAATGCTTGGGGTCAGAAGTGTTTTGGGTTTTGGGATTAGGGATATTCAACCTGTACTTGGTTTTACTTTTTTTCCAAACGGGTGATATTGACCATGCCAAAAGTACTCCAGGAAACTAAAGTGAGAAGCGTTATTATGATTTTTAAATCACTATGTGATTGGTATTCCAGAGATACTATAAAAGTTTGGGCCTTGGTGGTAAAAGTGAACTAATTATTTCATGAAGTCTTTCAAACTAAACAGAAATGCAGCAAAATTCACAGAGAAACATGTTTGTTTTCTGTGTCCTGCCTCTGACAAAATATAGGGACCACTGGGGAGAGAATGGTGTTAATGAAATAAAAATGAGATTAACCTACTAAAAAGACCCTCTGCAAAGGTGGCAGTATTGTTCAGTTGAGGTGTGGTTTTACGGATTTAATTATTCATTTATGAATTCAGTCTTTAATTTTCAGAGAGAGAAGGGAAATGCCGGCCGATTTCAGTACCTAGAAGCCGGTTGGTCACTAAGCTGATATTTGGGTTGCTACCAAGTGAAAGTGAGCTTCATTTCTCTTTTCATTAGCATGTTTACCGAAAAGATCCCTACACTACTGAGAGTTGGGTTTAAGTCGCCAGCCTTCCTCCTGCAAAGGAAATAAATGCCAATTGAATTTCCGCCTCAGACGTTGTCTCTTTCTTCAGAACATGGTTTCTTTAAAAACACAAAGGTAAAAAAATTTTTTTTAAGTGAGGCTAGATTTTTTTCCTTTTGGTCTTTTCTTTTTCCCCATTCTCCCCATTCAAGGTTTAAAGTCATTTGAACCTCGAATTCTCCCCATTCAAGGTTTGAAGTCATTTTAGACCTTGCCCAGCCACCCTCAAACTTTTAAGCGGAATTCCTTGGAAATCTTTGATGATTTAGATACTTTATTCTGTCTTCTGGGACTTCATTTGAAAATGTCCCAGGCTTCCTTTGTTGAATATTAGAGGGTCTCAGAGAATGAGCCAAACAAATTAGCCATCCTGGCTTCTAGTTGATATTGAGTTGAGGGCCAATTGTTGATCTTCCTTTGAAGATCCTGGCCTTCTCCCATCTCCCACAGAGCAGAGGGTGCCGGCAGGAGGGGGAAATGTCTGCACCCGTTGGCTCTGGCCAAGCAGAATTCATGGGCCAGCTCCTTTTTCTTGGTTTCTAGAGCAATTGAGCTTCAGGTACATTTCCTGCCACTGCCCTCTTCTGCAGGATGTTCTTGTGGGTTTTGCATCTGCCCTCAAAGCTTCTTTCTTATTCAGGGGTGGCACGTGGTCCAAAGACACCCATTTTTCCGAATACTTGCAGCTTTTTTAAACATACATATGCAGTGGCTCCTCAATTTCAGCTATTATGGGCTTGAAAGCAATGTGCTGTTGAGATTCAAATTACTGAGAGAGGAATGTCTCACCGACTCCACTCACACCCATAAAAACACGTTTTTTGCAATTTTCAGGATATTCAAAGAAAGGGAAAAAACGTGATGCTTGTGTTTTTTTTTTTCTCTTTGCAGCACGTTTCTCTCCCTTCCTCCTATTTTGATTTCCGTCACTTAATTTCTTAAATTGGCTGAGCTAGAAGGAGTTTACAGGACCGGATTTGGCAGTGGAGAACTGTTTTGCACTACAAAAGCAGAACCACTCCACTGAGCAAAATGACCACAGTGAGAAGAAAAATCTTCCTTTGCCAAAAATATTGCTCAGTGGGTCGGGGCTATTGGCTGGAGTGGAACCGAGCTGTCTGTGGTCAGCAAGAGTCCAGCGACCCTTACATATCCCGGGGAGCTGCATACTCAGAACCACCGAATACTTCAGCAGTTATTTTTCTCAGCAGCTGAGCTCCTAATTAGCCGCCTCGTGTCCAGGCCTGACCTCAATTTCAGCTCACCTGAGAAGATGAATAGCCTCCCTCACCCTCGGCTGATGGCTGGACCCAACCTTTGCGCCCATGATGGAGCACCCTAGAAGCAGAGGCCAAGAAGCAGAACAAGGCTGGCTGGGCACAGAGGCCAGCTTCGCTGCCACGTTCATAATTGGCCGGGACAAAACCAGCTCGGCATTGCCTGTCTTCTCCAGGCCTTGTGAAACAAATAACTCCAACAATAAAGCACTGCATTTTGCCAGTTGAGGGATTAACTCAAGGGGGGAGAAGAAGCAATGAGTGTCCAGCCCGACGGGGCCGTGGCGCCTGCCAAACCGACTCCTTTGGATTTTGGTGGAGTGGAAACCAGTGTGTAATTATTTTCTGAATCAAGCCCTAATAGGGCTGTCAGTAGATCTGGGGAAAGAATAACAGTAAGAATCTTTGTTCTGCAGGCTCTGAGGGGAAAGCCTTCTGCAAGAGTTCATGATTTATAGAAACAGCCAAAGAGGAATAATTTAAGAATTCATGATTCATGTGGTTTGCAATTTGTTAATCTTGGTATTCATCGAGGAAATTTAAGAAATTCTTGTTCGGCTCTGGGTGCTTTTCTAGGTTTGGGGGTTCAGCAGTGAACCAGGCTGCCTCCTCATGTAGGTTGCCCCCCTGGAGCTACGTGGAAGGGAGGAGCCGACTGATGAGCATGACTGCACATTGTCCACTTCTGTGCGTATCCCCCATTCATTTGCATCTTAATCTGCAGCCTCATTCCCCATTCCATTCCCATCTCCATTTTTAACTCATGCATAGTTTACATATGGAATAAAGTAGCTATTTCAACTGATAGTTGGGTAGAAAAACAGCAACAGCAACAACAATAAACCAGGTTCCTGAAGAGCTACCACTGGAGCACTCTCCTCCCCAGGGTAGAAGACAGTCCTGTCTCTCTGCTGTTCTGCTTTCCTCCCTGTCTTTTCCTGCAGCTTCCATCAGCGCTATGCAAGTCACTGACTCACATTCAATCACTGTCCTTCTAGCCAGTAAAGCTATCGAGCGTGTTTGTCTCTCACTCATAACTGAGCTGCCGTGGTGTGGTCGACTGACCTGTTCACGTAATGATGGATGCGTCCCACTTGCCTGTCTCCTGGGTCGCGTGAACAACCTACTTTTGCTCACCTGCGTCCATTCGATTTCTTGTGGGAGTGATACTCCAATTTATTTTTTGAAGAATGAGCTTTTACTTACTGCATATTGCCACGTGTGGGGGACAGTTGGTCAGAGATCCTAGCACTCCCTCACCAAAAGTGAGCCTATAATTCATTCCAGTCTTATCAGCTCTTTCTGAACTTTGAGTCTTTAGCAGAGTGATGTAAAAATGGAAAACTGACTCATTCCAGTCGTCACATCCTAAGAAGATGGCCAGTCATTTCCTTATCTTTTGCTCTTTGAAACTGTGTTCTTAAGCTTTTTAACTATTCAGCTACTTTATCACCTTCTATGTCAGGGGTTCCCAACCCCCAGGACATGAACTGGTTTTGGTCTGTTAGGAACAGGGCCTCACAGCAGGAGGTGAATGGCGGGCGAGTGGGCATTACTGCCTGAGCTGTGCCTCCTATCAGATCAGTGGCAGCATTAAATTCTTGTAGGAGCATGAACCTTATTGTGAACTGCACATCTGAGGGATCGAGGTTGCTGGCTCCTCGTGAGAATCTAATGCCTCTGATGATCTGTCACTGTCTTCCATCAGCCCCGGATGGGACCGTCTAGTTGCAGAAAAACAAGCTCAGGGCTCCCACTGATTCTACATGATGGTGAGTTGTACAATTATTTCATTATATATTACAATGTAAGAGGAATAGAAGTAAAGTGCACAATAAGTATAATGTGCTTGAATTATCGTGAAACTATACTTGTTGCCTGGTCCATGGAAAAACCGTCTTCTATGAAACTGGTCCCTTGGTGCCAAAAAGGTTGGGGACCACTGTTCTATGTTCTCTCCTTGCTTCAGTTAGCCTAATCAGTTTCTCTGGTTAACCACTGAAGAATGGACACAACAGGTTTTCCTAGAGGATTATTGTATCTTTCAGTCTTCGGTTTGAGTCACAAGTAAAGAACTGCTTGAAGTTTAGGAAGAGACAGATCCCTGCACTGACAGACCAGTCATAGCACCACGAATGAATAAAAGCGAGTTGAGTGTGACCATGCCTGCCCCTCGAGCCGGCTACACTCCTGCATGCGCTGGGGTGCTGACAGTGTGGAATCCTAGAGCATGCTCTGGTTTCTGTTTTTAAATCTGGCTGTCACTGAGTCTTGTCCATTATAGATAGACTCAAGAGAAAGACACATTTGGATGGTCTCTGTTTCCCTCGCTCCACTCTTGGCTGGTTACAAGGTTGAGGGCCTTCAGGAGCACCTACTTACCAGCAAGAAAATGTCCTGCCCCTCTGGTAGTTTTTAGTAATGGCTCATTCATGCATTCGTTTGACATTCATTCATTGAGCACCTATTGTTTACAGTCCAGGACTTTTTCTGAGCATCTCATATATAGTAAGGCTCTCATCAACATTTGATTGTTTGAAAATATTTTATATGAAATATATTAAAAACAGATTTTTTTTCCTCCAAGACTCAATCTATGGGTCTTCTAGAGCTGCCATAACAAAATACCACAGACTGGGTGGTTTAAACACCAGGACTTTATTTTCTCACAGTTCTGGAGGCTGGTCATCCAAGATCGAGGTGTCAGCAGGTTTGCTTTCTCCCAAGGCCTTCTGTGGCTCGTGTCCTCACATAGTCTTTCCACTGTGCATGTCTGTCCTGGGGATCTCTTTCTCTTTTCAAGGCACCTGTCCTACCAGATTAGGGCCCCAACCCTATGACCTCACTTAACCTCAACTACTTCCTTACAGAACCCGTCTCCAAATGCAGTCATGTTGGGGATTATGGCCTTGGTACTGGAGTTTGGGTGAGAGTTGAGGCATGATTTATGCCATCACCTGGCCCTCACCCATGGTTCTCCTATGTGGTAAGTGGCACCATAAGCCTCTTCATCGTTAAGGTGTTACTCAGAAGTTTTCTATGATCCTTCCCTTCCCTGACACCAAACGACCAAACTGTTGCAAGTCTCATAGGCTTGGTCTCAAAAATCTAACCTGCCCTACTTAATCCTTTCCATCTTCACTGATAACCACTCTCCCCTGAGTGCCATCTCTCACCTGGGCAAATTCACCAGCTTCCTGATTCTATAAATGTTCCACACAATCCAGTTTTCACACAGAGTCAGAGTGATATTTTAATCTTGAAGCACAAATCATGTCTCTTTCTGCCATCATTGAGGGACAGCCCATTTTACTTAACCGAATGATCTGACTCCTTACGATCCCCTGTATGTCCCCACACAGATCTGGCTTCTCTCCACCTCTGGATTTTGCCTCTTTCACTCTCCAGTCTGCACACTAACACATCTGTTGTATCTCAGGACCCTTGCGTTTGCTGCTTCCTTTGTCTAGAAGATTATTTCCCCCATCTCTGCCCCCACCTTCTGTATCCCTGTTCTCTTTCATCTTCCAGGTGCCATGCTGGTGGTCGAGGTGAAAAAGATGGATACATTTATTTCTCAGGAGCTTGCAGTCTTATCAGTCTAGCAGGAGAGAGCTGATATCCAAATTCACCTTCTGAAACCCACCACAACACAAACTGCCATTAATGCTAGGTGGAAAAGTAGCAACGTGTACCAGAGCCTATATATAACACAGGGAGCTGGTCCATTCTGTGTGGTCAGGGTAGATTTTTTGAATAAGGAATGTTAGACTAGAGAACCGAAGAATGACTAAGAATAAGGAAGACAGAGGAGGATATTCATTCATGCCCAAAGGAAAAATGAGACTGGTGACCCACCACTAGGAAAGAAGAAAGACAATGTTGAGGGTCATTGCATGATTTGAAGCTGGGGCTAAGGATTTAGATTGTCATTTTTAAAGCAGTGGGCAACAATGCATAGATTCTGAGCAAGGAATGGATGAGATCAGAAATGAATAATTCCAGGCAATCTAGACTTTTATGTAAGAATATGAATCATCAGAGATCTATCAAGCATAAGATCTGAAAGAACCTTTTACTGTCAGTTTATTTCACAGATAAGCTGGGTTATGCCCAAGGCCAGGTAGCTCATTAATGTTAGAGTCAGGACAAAATCCTTTGAGAATCCCACACAAAGTCCACAGTCTTCCCACTGCACCATCTTGATTCAGTTTTACTCAACACCAAGCAGGAAAGAAGACCTATTTAGCAAAATGCTGATAATTATGTTAAATAATGATACATGATATATTTATCTAAAATGCTGAAAAGATTGAAAATTAGCAGCTCTCTTACAAATCTCTGGTTTATAGAGTTGATTTCTAATGCCTGGGGGTTTGGCTGCCCTGTGGGAGAGTGTATTATATCAACACAACAGAGAGGTGATGTGTCACTGCTGTGAATTCTGCTGGGCAATCTCCAGAGAGTCATGTCCCACCTTGGCTGTGTATAAAGCTCTTTCTTCCTGCATCATCTATCATTCCTTCAAAATATCCAAAAATCCAAATCCTGTGCTTTGTATTTGGCCAGCTAACAAAATGTCTACATAACATTGGGTTTTCTCAATTAGCCCATGAAAAAGTAGGCAAATGCCATGAATATACATTTCTCAAAAGAAGACATACAAATGGCCAAGAAGCTTATGAAAAAATGTGCAACATCACTAATCATTCGAGAAATGCAGATTAAAACCCCATGAGATATCATCTTATGCCAGTCAGAATGGCTATCATTAAAAATTTGAAAAATAACAGATGTTGGCAAAGATACAGAGAAAAGATGCAGTGTATAATGCTCATACGCTGTTGGTGGGAATGTAAATTAATGCAACCTCTATGGAAAACAGTATGGAGATTTCTCAAAGAACTAAAAATAGAACTTTATCATTCGATCCAACAATCCCACTATTGAGTATCTACCCAAAGAAAAAAATATCTTCTATATAAAAGATATCTGCACTTGTATGTTTATCACAGCACTATCCACAATAGCAGAAACATGGAATCAACCTAAGTGTCCATCGGCAGATAACTGGATAAAGAAAATGTGGTGTATATACACAATGGAATACTATCCAGCCATAAAAAGGAATAAAAGTATGTCTTTTGTAGCAAGGTGAATGGAACTGAAGGTCATTATCCTAAATAGAACAACTCAGAAAGACAAATACCGCATGTTCTCACTTACATGTGGGAGCTAAATAATGTGTACACATAGACATAGAGAATAAAATAATAGTCACTGAAAACTTGATGCAGGGTTGGAAGGAGAGTGAGGGATGAGAAATTAATGAGTACACTATATGTAATTCAGATGATAGATGCACTAAAAGCCCAAACGTCACCACTATGTAGTATAGCCATGTAACAAAATTGTAATTGTCCCCCTTAAATTTATACCAAAATATAGGTTTTCTAGGATGATGGTGGAGTGGGCGGGAAGATATGTTGCAGGGAGATTCTCAGGGCCATCAGAGATTGCTGGCCACTGGGCTGGTCTATGGCATTCAAAGCTACTTAGAAGGATGAGAAAATGAAAGGTCAAGAAAGTACTTATGAAAGATAAAAATTTGTACATTAAGATATAATCTCATCACATAGGCACAAAGCTCTTTCTTCTTTTTATTAGGCAACAAGATTTGTCATATGTAAAATTCCATTTCATCCAAGTTGTCAAATTTATGTGTGTAGAGTTGTTTGCAGTGTTTTCTCATAACCCTTTTGATGTGTACAGAATCTGTAGTTTTAGTCCATGTTTTATTCCTGATATTGCTGATTTTTCTCTTCTCTCTCTGTTTTCCCTGACAGTTTTCCTAGAAGTTTGTCACATTTATTAGTTGTTTCAAAGAACCAGCTCTTAGTTTCATTTATTTGCACTACTGTTTTTTATTTAGTTTTGTTTTCCATTTCTTTGATTTCTACTTTTTATCATTTCTTTCTGCCTGATATAGGTTTACTTTGTTCTACTTTTTCTAGGTTATTGAAGTGGAAATTTAGATTACAGATTTTAGACTTTTCTTTTTCTATGATGCAAAATATTTAGTGCTATAAGTTTTACTCACAGCACTGCTTTAACTGCATGCCACACATTCTGATATGTTTAATTTTCACTTCATTCAGTCCAATGTATTTTTTGATAGCCTTTGAAATTTTCTCCGTGTGTTGAGTGTCTAGAGAATTTCCCATTACCTTTCTGTTTTTGATATCTAGTTTGATTCCACTGTGCTCAGAAAACGTAGCTAGTATAATTTCAATTCTTTGAAATTTGTTGAGGTTTGTTTCATGTCCCAGGAAATGGCCTATCTTGGTATTTGTTTGGTGAACACTTGAGAAGAACACACATTCTGCTCTTGTTGGGTGGCATATCCTACAAATGTCAATTAGATCCAGTTGGTTGATGATGTTGTTGAGTTCTGTATACTTTCTGGTTTTCTGCCTAGTTTTTCAATCAGTTGTTGAGAGAGGTTGTTGAAGTTTCCAACTATAATTGTTATTTTGTCTATTTCTCCTTTTAATACTATTGGTTTTTGTTTCACATGTATTACAGCTGTGTTATTTGATGCATGAATATTTAGGATTACTATGTCTGCTTGATGGATTGATGATTTTATCATTATATGTCTCTGTCCATTGAAAATTTATTTTCCCCTGAGTCTATATGATATTCATATAGGCATACCTGCTTTCTTTTGATTAATGCTTCTTTAACATATCATTTTTATTCCTTATTTTCAACCTACCTATGTAGTTGTATTTGAAATAAATTTCTTATAGACAGCATATCATTGGGTCATTTTAATAAATTCATTCTGCTAATTTGTCTTTAATTTTTTTTTCATTTCAATAGCTTTTAGGGTACAAGTGATTTTTGGTTACATGGTATGAATTATATAGTGGCAAATTCTGAGATTCTGTGCACCTGTCACATGAGTAGTGTCTGCTGTACCCAACATGTAATTTTTTTATCCCATTCCCCAATCCCACTCCCCTCCACTTCTGAGTCTCCAAAGTCCATTATACCACTTTGCATGCCTTTGAATACTCATCTGCTAACTCATCTTTTACTGATATTAGGGCTTAAATCTTCCATTTTATTTTGTTTTCTGTTTGTAATTTCTGTTGTTTTTTTTTTTTTGTTTGTTTCTCTGTTTCCTTTTTACTAACTCCCTGTGAATTACTTAAATATTATTTAAAATTCTGTTTTGATTTCTCTATAGTGTTTTTTAGTGAATTGCACTATGTAGACTTTAGCAGTTGCTCCAGGTATTTTATTTGATATACATAACTTGCCACAGTCTACTGGTTTTACCCATTCAAGTCAACCTTACTTCCCTTCATGTTCTTCATGTCCTTTACCCTCCCATATTCATATATAATTATCTTGAATACATCCTCTACATGAGATGGGAGCCATGTCAGTGTTACAATTTTTGCTCCATTTATCAAATATAATTTAGAAAACTCAGGAGGAGGAAATCCTGTTATACATACCCATTTTTTCCTCTTTCCATGATTCTTTCTTCCTTTCTGATATTCTAAGATCCCTTCTGTTATCACTTTCTGTTAAGATAACTTCCATTAGTCATTCTTTTAGGATGCCTTTGCTGGCAACGGATTCACTTAGTTTTGCCTCCTCTGCAAATGTTTTGAATTTCCTTCATTTCTGAAAGATATTTTAAATGGATAGAGAGTCCCGAGTTGACAGTTATTTTCTTTTGGCCCTTGAAAAAGGTTTTGCTAGTTTCTTCTGGCCTCTGTGGTCTCTGGTGAGAAAGCTTCTTTTATTCAAAATGTTTTCTCCTTTTATGTAAGGTATTGTTTCTCTCTCACTGCTTTCTAGATTTTTTTATCTTTCATGTTCAGAAGTTTGACTATAATGCATTTTAGGGTGGAATTCTTTAGATTGTCCTGTTTGGGGTCAAATGAGTCATGAACCTGTCATTTTGTGTTTCTTTCTCTCTCTCTTTCTTCTTCTTTTTTATTTTTTGCCAAATTTTGGAGTCTTTTAGGGCATTTTTTCTCAAAGTATTTTTTCAAACTCACCATTTTCCTTGTCCCCTCTGAGTCTCCAAAGACACAAGTGTTAAATCTCTTGATATAGTTCTAATGTGTCTCTGGGCTCACATTAAAAAAAAAAGAAGTCTATTTTCTCTCTCAACAGGTTGAGCAATTTCTGTTGTTCTGTTTTAAATAACAGTTAATTGATTCTTCCCTCTGTCACCTCTATTTTGCTGTTGAGCCTATTTATTGAGCTGTTTATTTCAGTTATTTTATTTTTGAGTTCTGAAATTTCTATTTGGTTCTTCTTTATATCTTATACTTACTTGCTGATATTTTCTATTCCTTTGCTAAAGTTTCTATTTCTCATTTGCTTCAAGTATGCTTTCAATCACTTATTAAAGTAATTTTAGGATGACTGTTTTAAAGTCATAGCCATGTAATTCTGTGTGTCATCTACATGTAAGCATCAGTGGATTACTTTTTCTCATTCAAGTTGATAGTTCCATGATTCTTAGTATAATGAAGCACTTTAAAAATGGAAACCTACTTACTTTAGGCATTATGCTACAGGACTCTGGATATTAACCTTGTTTCAGCAGCTTTCTCTGACATCATTCTGTTTTGATGGATGGAAGAGAGCAGTGCTGCCTTATTCTATCCAGGTTCTTCACTCCGTCTCCTCTGACACTTGGGGAGAGGGGCTCCTCATTGCTTCTGGGTGAGGTTGGGAGTTCAGACTCCCTGTCAGGTCTCCACTGACAGCACCACCCTCGCTGGAAGGGGATCGTGGGCTTCACTGCTGCTCTTCAACTGTCCCCCACTGACACCATGGGGAGGTTGGTCCCCTTCCTCCTGACTAGTGGAGAAGGTCCAGGCTCAATCTTGGCTGGTGGTAGTATGCATGAGTCGTCGTTTTTTCTGTGGTATATGATTGAAGAAGCATATTAATTATCTAAAACTTTTCTGTCTGGCTAGGCAGTTTGTTTCCTAGTGTTTGGGATTTTTAAAAAGTAGGCTTAGGGCCTTTCTCATCTGCATCCATTGGTGTTTCTGAAGCATCAACTTCTCTAGCACTCAATTTGGATTACATGAGGCAAAAATAAACCAAAGATATTGTTCCTTGGTTCCTGTTTGCTTTACAGATAATGAAAAGCATGGGTGTTAGCTCTACTTAGCAGGAGGAATAAGGAAAAATGCATTGACTCCAGCTCTTAGATGTGGAAGTCTAGAATTCTAACATTCAGACACTGTCAGGTGGATTGAATGAAACTTTCTCATGCCCTACCTTGTCCACATTTCTCTGGCCTCAACACTCTTTATGTCATTATTCTATTACCCAGATTTCCCTCCTGCTCCTTGACTTTCTTTATACAATTCAGGGGAAAAAAAAAACAGAAACAAAAAACAAATGCATGGTCTATATTTACTTTAATGGACTTTAGACTGTTAGATTTTCTCAAACCTTCCTTTCCAATCTCTCTTCCCAAGTTACCTGCTTAGCTGAGGCCACTCTAATTTCTGCTTTTGTTTTTTTAAGCTGCTGGTGGTGGCGTTTGGAATTAGAACTCTGCAGGCACAAAATGGAAACACTCTGCCCTCCCCCAGATCGCAGATAAGCTGCCAGTCCTATCACCAGCCTCTGCAGGAGTTTGGGAGGCTGCAAACCTTGGAAACAGCTTCCATGGTGTTTGTGGTGCCTGTAAATATGGCAGAAAGCCTCCAGCTACAGAGTTTGTTTCAAGCCTTTTTGTTTAACAAAGTTTATTTTAAAACCCAAGTGTGTTCTTTTGTTGTGTGGATCTGTCTGCTTTTTTGAGGTGACTCTGAAATTAGATGCATCCAGGCAAAATGGAGACGTAAACTTTGTCCCCATAGCTGGACTCAACCCCGGGAAGTCTGAGGAGTGAGCTGTCCTTTTTGTTCTTTTCTAGGTTTACACATGAATTTTGTATTCATCCGAGTCCTAGAAGAACACGGAAGGCATATGGCATAGGTATCCTCTAAGGTGGACAGCAGCAAGAGAAAGCAAGGGTGTGCATGGGGCAGTGCTTTGAGGGTCTTAACACTGGGGAGCCATTACTACCTTAGACCTGAAGATGCAAAGAAGGAGGTGGTTGCCAGAGCCAGAGAGTGGGGCTGTAGAGAGGGCATCTCTCTGGCTACCGCTGGCCAAGTCTGACAGGAAGCCAGAGGCCACCAGAGCCCTGGAGTGCAATTGGTAATGGTGCAGAGCAGGGCAGGGAAGAGTAGAGAGGAGACCTAGAGGGCAGAGATGTCCAGCACTGCTCGTACCCTGACGTAGACTGAGAGCACCGGCCCCCACAGCGTGGCTTCTTATCTCATGTGGAGTAGACACCAGTGTCAGCATGGCCCACGGGCCTCATGCATGTGGTCTCTGTGAGCTCCCTGACCTCATCTCTCATGCATTCCTCTTGCTTGCTCTATTCCAGGCAAACTGGTCCCCTTGTTCCTGGAAAACATCAGCAGGTCTCCAACTGAGCGCCTTCTCGTTTGCTATTTTTCCTAGCTCAGTGTTTCTCAACCAAAGGCGATTTTGCCTCCCAGGGGACATTCTGCAATGTCTGGAGGTATTTTTGTCACAATGGGGGAGAGGTGCGATGGCACCCAGTGGGTAGAAGACAGGGACGCTGTTAGATATCTTACAGTAGACAGGACAGCTTCCTCATATAGCACTGGGTTTCAAAAGCTCTGCATCTATCTGCAAGTCCATTCCCTCAGATTTCTGCATGGTGTCTTCTGCATCAATATAAGGTTTTTGTTTGAATGTCTCCCTCTCAGTAGGCCCTTCCCTGACCATCCTATCCAAGGCCAGGATCCACCCTCATCTCAACACTCCTTGTTGCCTTTTTCCAATATATTTTTCTACATAACACTTATTACCTCCCAACGTACAGTGACATCTTTTTGTTTAGTCTTATTTTATTTTTAATTGACACATAATAATTGTACCCCCAGCCTCTGGTAAACACTACTCTACTGTCTACTTCTATGAGATCAGCTCTTTTAGATTCTGTGTATGAGTAAGATCATGTGGTATTTGTCTTTCTGTGCCTGGCTTATTTCACTTAACATAATGTCCTTCAGGCTCATCACCCATGTTGTTGCAAATGATGGATTTCATTTATCTTTATGGCCGAATAGTATTCCATATTGTATATTGAACACATTTTTAAACTTATATTTTAAGTTTAGGGGTGCATGTGCAGGTTCGTTACATAGACAGAGTTGTGTCATAAGGGTTTGTTGTACAGATGATTTCATCACCCAGGTATGAAGCCTAATACCCATTAGTTATTTTTCCTCATTTTCTCCCTCTTCCCACCCTCCACCCTCCGGTAGGCCTCAGTATGTGCTGTTCCCCTTTATGTGTCTATGTCTTCAAGCATCTAGCTCCTACTTACAAGTGAGAACATGTGGTATTTGGTTTTCTGTTCCTGCGTTAGTTTGCTAAGGATAATGGCCTCCAGCTCTATCCATGTCCCTGCAAAGGACATCATAGCAAAGACATGGAATCAACCTAAATGTCCATCAATGATAGACTGGATAAAGAAAATGCGGTACATATATATCATGGAATACTATGCAGTGATATCACATTTTTAAAACCCATTCATCCACTGATGGACATTTAGGCTGATATTATATCTTGGCTATCATGACTAGTGCTGCAATAAACATCGGAGTGTAGATATCTCTTCAGCATACTGATTTCATTACCTTTGGATATATATCTGGTAGTAGGATTGCTGAGTCATATGTTAGTTCTGTTTTTAAGTTTTTGGGAATCTCCATACTATTGGCCATAATGGCTATACTAATTTACATTCCCATTAACAGCATATAAGAGTTCCACTTTCTTCACAGCCTTAACAGCATTTATTTATTTTTTCCTTTGGATAATACCTATTCTAACTGGGATGAGCTGATATTTCATTGTAGTTTTGATTTACATTTCCCTGATGATTAGTGATGTTGAGTCTTTTTAAAGATACTTGTTGGCCACTTGTAAATTTTCTTTTGAGAAATGTCTATTCAGATCTTTTGGCCATTTTTATTTTATTTTATTTTATTTATTTATTTTTAAAGATGGGGTTTCACCATGTTGGTCAGGCTGGTCTTGAACTCCCGACCTCAGGTGATCCACCCACCTTGGCCTCCAAAGTGCTTGGATTACAGGCGTGAGCCACCACGCCCGGCCTTTTGGCCATTTTTAATTGCAGTGTTTGTTTTTGTGGTGGTTGAGTTGTTTGAGTTCCTTCTATGTTCTGGATGCTAACTGCATATCAGATGCATAGGTCGCAAATGTTTTCTCCCATCTGCAGGCAGTCTTTTCACTCCATTGTTTCCTTTGCTGTGCAGAAGCTTTTTACTTTGATATAATACCATTTGTTTGTTTTTGCTTTTGTTGACTGTGATTTTGAGTTCTTATGCAAAAAATCCTTGCCTAGGCCAGTGTATGGCATCTTTTTATTAACATTAGAAGGTCATCTCCATGGGATGTCGACTTTTGTCCATTTTGTGCACTGCCATTTCCCTAGTGTGTGAAGTGCCAGGTATATGGCAGGTACTTCATAAATATTCCTTGGATGATAAAATACATTTTTACACAGACAAGTTTGTCACCTCCATCTCCACTGCTTGTTTCTAGAATTGAATCTGGGCTTCACTTTTGCCTGTCCAAAATGGCCAGCTGTTACCTGCAAACCAAGTAAAGAAATAGTGCTTTCCACCAGTGAGTTCTGTTTAGATCCATGGAGTGAAGGGGATAAAGTGCAGGCACTTTTCTTAAAGAACGTCTTCTTTTTGCATCCTCACTGTATTTTTTCAGAAAACAAGATGAAATGGAAACCTTTCTGCCTGTTTTCTGGAAGCGACTAACTTTACCATTCACATGTTCTTACTGTTCACTTGTTCTTACTAGGACCTTGTCTGGCTCTGCAATATCTTCTTGAGGAGCTCAGAGCAAAGCTGTCTTCAATGTTCTAGGTGGTAGCACTCAGGTATTTTATAAGTAAGATGGGGCTTATGTTTCTCTTTTTATTTTAAAGTCCAAGGTTCATCATCCTGAGGATATTCAGCCTCTATGGTTCATTTAATTCACACAACACACTGGCTGTATATCTTTAGAGAACATATAATAATATGCCAGTGCTACTGTTTTATTTCGCCATTGTAATTCTCTTTTGTTCCATTTGTAGAAAAATGCACACACGAATACATTCCAAAGATGTTGGAATTCCATTTATATCCAGCTCATCCATTATTGGCATAATTTATATTTCAGAAAGTAATTTATTGTTTCTCTGAAGGAAGTTCAATATTTGAAATCAGTTATCTTACAATGAATAAAATAAAACTTTAAAGCCAATTTAACCTTTCCATTACCTGCAGTGCAGCCAAGGCAATTAAGAAGCTTCTTTCAGATTAAAGTTGAGCTTACAATAATTGAATGGATTTCATGCTAAGCCTCCCTTGCTTCGACATTACCTTAATGTTCAATTTCTTATTGCGTGGACATGGATCCAAGCCCATTTCCCCACAAGGAAGGGAGGTGCAGGCTCATTTCCAAGAGAAGCTCTAAATGTGAGCATTTCAAGACAACAAAGTAACATGAGAAGCTCTGTTCTCTTGATATTTGGTAAAACACATAGGGAAAATTAAAGCCGCTTAATCTTGGCCTTGTTATCAATAGCCTTGCTGGTCCACTATGGACCTCTTCTCATTGATAAACCTACTCATTCTCCCCATGGGAGGTGGTGCTTATTTTCTTAGTCTGTGCTGGGCTCATAGGCCAAGTTGAAAGGCATCATCAGTGGTGTCAGAACATCTAAATAACTAGATAGAATAATTCTATTCAATCAATCATTCATTCATTCATTCATTCATTTATTCACCAATATGACCGGCCTTATAGTGCTATGGCCTAGGCAGGGAGGCAGAGATCAAACAACCAATCATAAAAACACATGTACATTTGCAATGATGTGTTTTGTACTCATCATGAGTCATGAAACCATCGGATTGCAGCCAATATTTCAGAGGTAAAAGAAATACAGTAAAATAGAATGCCAAATATCAGTGCATTGTTTGACATAAAAGCAACATGGACACATACCTGTATCAGTCAGCATAGGATAGGTTATGCTGTGGTAACAAGTAATCCCCATATCTCAGTAGCTTAAAAACACCTTTTCATGGCTTGTGCATGCTGCATGTCTGTAACTGATCAGCAGGGCTTGCTCTTCACATCAGGGTCACTCAGGACCCAGGTTGAGGGAGCAGCTACCACCTTGAAAGAGTTGCTAGTTGCCTGCAGAAAAACAGGACTGGAGGGTTTCCACTGGTGCCTGTGCTGAGTAAGAGTTAATTATGCTTGGACCGACGTCCTCATGAAGGAGTCACAAAATGCAATCCTACAATGTGCTGAAAAGGCAAATCTTTCTGGGCTATAATTGTAAAACACATTTTTTCATAGGAAAGTTTGGTGACTGCTACTCAAGATAATTTTAACGTTTCATTCCAGCAAAGCAATAGGAAGTCATCTTTGATACTCTGCCTTTTATACCCTGCTCCTTGGGCCAATCCTGCCTGCAGGACCCATGCTGTGAGCATCACATCGCCCCCGACTGGAGCTCACTCAACACCAGTGTGTGTCCATTGTGCCATTGCTGAGGTGGAATGGCCAACAGGATGATGCTGTCTGTGTCCAATCTTGTGCAAGTGACTCTCCTTCAGTGAAGAAGCCGCTGAGATGCTTTGCTCTTGGTGGAGCGCGTATGTCAGGTCATTCGTGCACTGGACCTCCTATGACGTGACGTGTGTCTAGGTGCTTTCTGCCCCTGAAGATGCTGCTGGTGGCAACAGAAATTAGTTTGCATGAGGATGGATCTTTGACCCATTAATATCCCACCATAACTACCCAACCCAACCACCCCCAATACCGGTTAGAGAGAAGCCATGAATTATTTCACCTCCCTAAAAAATCCTTCCAAGAGTGTGTAGAGGCACTGTGGTAAAAGGTGAGAGGAGCTGACATTGAACGCCTCCATCAGAAGCAAAGCCAGTGATTCTCCAAGACCTTCCAGGACCATTACAAGCTCCAAGATGGTCCCCCAAGCTCCACCAACCACCTCAGTGGGCTGCAGTGAAGTGAATGTTTTGTAGTGTGTCTGGAAGCCACTGTGAACCTCTCATCTGCCTACTGGTCTGCTTGCAATCAACTGGAGAATACAAGCTTTTACTTTTTTGTGCCTTCTACGTCTTGTACGTATTCCCCTTTTCAGCACACTCTAACTTGAACTGTGCCTAGAAAGAGATCTTGTGACATGTGGTTCTCAATCTTGGAAGGGTGGTGGGCTGAGTTCACAACAGATCCTCCAGTATGATGGTGCATTAGATAATGACTTATCTTACAGTGGATCACATTGTAAATTTAACAACAGGTAGACTTCCCAGCTTCATAGAATCACTGTTTAACTTCCATAAATGTAATGTATAAGAAAAATGTTATTGTTACCTGACTGGACAGTCATTGCAATGTTTTATAAGTAGAAGTCAGCGATGGGAAATAACTGCAATGTGCACAATTCCTTCTATATGTGTGCTGCTGTTTGCCACGGCTGTCAGCCTAACTCCTGCCCTGCTGTGCTAGAAGGGATGTGAGCCTCCCAACCATGCCAGTGCCCAAAGAGACGCTGACCTTGGAGGGTTTACAAAGGAGAAATGCTCTCACTACATGACATCATTACTTCACAGAGAATCAGAGGACCACGGCTCCTGCTCTGAGGTAGCACTGTCATAATCTTTCCTGTGAAGTTCAGGGAGAAAAAGAAGCTGTCAGAAGCCAAAGAGAAGCCTTTCTGAGTGACCCCCGGTGATCAGGAAGGGAACAGGCTGTGAAGAAATATCGAGTGGCTTGATGGGGTTGGGGAGGAGTTCTCTTTTTGTTTCCTTAAATACAGTTGAGCAGAGCTGGGTGGATCGCCCTGAAACTCCCCGGAGCTGAGTTACTGCATCAGGAATTCAGACTGGGCTGAAGAGCCTGGCTGGTTTCCGGCAGAGGGAACTCAGCATCCTGACAGTGTTTCTACCACGCTCTCCCAGCCTTCCTGACTTCCTTGCTCCCTGCTTCCTCTTTTCCTCTGGAGCCTTCAGTGGACATTTACAATATTGAGTCTGTCCCCTCCCTCTGTCAGCAGCCAGCCTGGCCGCTGCAGACCTCCTGGGGCACAGTAAGTTGCTGAACAAAACCTCCTTTTCAACCACTCCATTAAAAACCTGGAAAACAGAGGGGATGCTTTCCACCCTCTGACTCATTCTAATGCTTCCCAGGGACACTCGAGGGTGGGAGTGCTCAGCTATTAGAGGAGATTAGAGCTGATGGATCTGTCTGAATGGAGCTCCTGTGCCTCCCTGAGGCCTGAGATGCAAATGGAAACCCTTTCTCTTTCCCAGGGCTTTCTTGGGGGAAAACAGAGAAAAGCCCTTTGGTGTAGTCAGTAGGAATTCTCTAGTTGGTCTCTTGCTGTTGATCTCTCTTACAATGCTCAAAATAATAAGAGCTGGGCCTTTCTTCCTGGCCTTTATCTGAGTGAAATTTCATTCCTTTGCTTTCTAGGAAGAGCTCAGATATCTAGAAATAACAAATGTCTTCAAGCCACTTTCTTGCAGTTTTCACATATCCATCTTTGTGGCTCATGCTATATTCTCTTCTCTTTCCAGCTTCCTTTCCTTCCCCCATGATAGTTTTCCCCCTTTTTTGCTGTGGTCTCCATCCCGTTCCTGCTTATGTTCACACCCTTGTGTGGTCTCCTCCCCAGAGGGCAGGCAGGACCTGAGACTTGCTCTAACTAATAGCAGGTGGTGAAGGTGATGGGCTGCGCATGTTCGCATCGTGTGATGTTGGGAGACCTGTCTTGCTAGGACTCTCTTCTTGGCTTGATGAAGCAAGAGGCCACGTCAGGGATCCGTGAGGCCAGAAAGGAGGGCAGCCTGCGGGAACTTCTGCAATAACCTGGGTGAATTGGAAGCAGCTCCTTCCCCGGCCTCGCATTCAGATGAGCTCTCCTCCCTGGATGATAGATGCCTCGATCAGATCACACTTCTCAGCAGACTCAGCAAAGCCATGGCCAGCCTCCTGGCCCACAGAAACCATGAGGAAGTAACTGTATGTTGTCTAGGGCCGTAAGCTCATGGTCATCCATTCCCCAGCAATAGATAATATTGATAAAGGAGATAGAAAGAAATTATTTAGGCAGATAGTGAGAGTAAAAGGGTCCTCAGCAGAGCTTCCCTCCTAACAAAAAGCAGTCCAAGAAATCATTTCTTGTCTAACAAAGAGCAGCCTGACGAAGCAAGCTGCAAACATAGCTAGGCCAGCTGGAAGCTTGCTTGAGGGATGGCGAGAGCTGTGCCAATAGAAAAGGGCTACCTGGGGGCCACACATGTCCAACATGGAGGCTCCATCTTCCCTGCTTTGGTTACCACGTGTACAGTAAAGGAATGGGCAACATGGCGCAGCTCAGGCAGAGGACCTGCCTGCGTAGTAAAAGATGAGGGTGGGGGCTGGCACAGATTCGTGACCTATGCAAACGGCTCACCTGTTCTAACCAGTTTTCCTCACTCTATGCAAATGGTACATTTGGTCCAACCAGTCTTTCATGCTCTATGTAAAACA